>OW387142.1:46999017-47091900 GCA_936440205.1 Lepidonotus clava | reverse complement strand
AATGAAAGCTGCAGGGTAATGTTGATTTGTTAATTTAGGTAAATTGTTACTTGAAAATATGCCCTGGAAAATATTAGAAGATGCACTCTGTGACAAAAGAACTTCTTGAATCTCAGAACCATACATTTTAAATAGTTCTTACGACTTCAGGTAAATTGGTATCTCCAATTGCTAGCATGCTATCATATTCTAAATAAAATATCATAACAACTCCATGATCCAGAGGAGCTCTCAAGGTAGCTATTACATTAATAGTTCCGCTCTCGCTTAATTCGAAAGTGGGCGAATTTGGACTATTTTTACTCAAATCAAAGCAATATAGGGTAAAACCATTCCTGAACTCAATAGGATTTATAGCAAGTGAATTACTAGAGAAAAGCCTTCCAGTGCCGTATATAAGAGAAAGGTAAGCTTCATAGTACTTTGAAGTAGTAAAATCTACTTTCATCTCATAAAAAGGAGAAATCTCATTATCCCTTTGTATTTTCATTTCAGTAACGCCAAAATTTTGAAAATTGAATGGATTGAAATTATGGCTACCATCAAAAGCGCGAGAATCTACTAAACCAACTATAATTCTCTTAGGTGTTTCAGTATTTGAAACCAAACGTTGTTCCTGTAAAACTGATTTATTCGGTCCGTGAGTAGAATAAGCCATTCCTATCCGTTTAAAAGGAAATTTCAAAAATTTGTCTGGTAAACGCGCTTTCTCCATTTCATTCACAAAAACTTCATCCATAGTTGATCTTTTCACCATAAGCACAGCCTCTTCAATTTCAATTTTATACTGAACATCTCGAGCGGACATTAAACAAAAATTTTCTTCATTTCTAATAAATCTTACTTTCAAACCAACATCTCCAGGAAACTTCCTTTCTTGATTAAAAATATCATTATGAATCTTGCAAATCATTTGAAAGCTTGAACCATATTGTGTCTTTAAAAATCTCTCCATACTTCCATGATTAGTCTCGGCATCAAACCGATCAACCGCCTCAAAATTACCAGTATCTCTATAAAACATGGAGACTTTACCAAAAGAATCTAAGAAGGCTCTATCGTAATTTAGAAGTATTTCCAAGTAAGACTTGTAAGCATACAAGTTATTACTGCTCGTTAAAAACTTACCTCCTAAATATAATTGTACATCTTTAAACATAGCCCCAGATAAATAATTCACAGGAAAACCTTTGATTCGTTGTGAATGGCCCCTAAAGCCCCATCTTGATTTGCTACTGGAGGTGCAGGAGGTACACCATCAGATTTTAAAATTTTCATCGTTAACTGAAGATAAGTATTACTTAAATCAATAAAATCATTTTTATTTGATTTTATAATAAACTCGAGAGGTCCTCCCTGGCTTAAATTTGTAATAGGATATTCTTTAGAATAGAAACTTGCGCGTGAAGAAACTTCTGTTGGAGGGACAGTGAAGTAATCTAAACTTCCGTCCACGCAAGGGCAAGAATCTTTATGCATTGCCATGATGTAAACTTCTTAGTTCGAATAGATCCAATCTCAAATACAGTAATCTTACGCTTATTTCTTATGTCAGATTAATCATCAAAAATATCTTTATATTTTACATTTTGTCTATTCCTCCTTCTCCTTTTTCTCTTTGGGCCTGAACTAGTTGATTTTGAAATCCTTTTATTCGGCTTCTTTTCATTCTTTGAATCCTCGTCATCATCTGACATTTCTTCTAGTTTAGATTGAGCAAATTTAAATGCGTCTTTACCGATCTCTCTCATTTGCGCCTTGGCCTCATCTTTTAATACTTGTCGAGGATTTTTTCCTTCTAGCAAACCCTTCACTGCGCTTTTTCCTGCTTGTAGCCCTCTCTTCATAACCTGCTGCTTAACGCTTCTCAAGCCGGTCTTAAGAACAGGTTTAACTAATCGGGGTAGAGTGCGAAGTAAGCCCTTAAAAAGTGATCCAAAAACAGCACCTATACCATAACCTCTCTGGTGTTGATTTCCGATATAAGGGTTATAATAGAAACCATCCCCTTTCTGCTCAGGTCTTGACTCTTGAAAAAAATCTCGAAAATGCTTAACATGGTCATTGCTGCAATACAGTTTCATATGCTGACTTTGACAATCTTTCGTCATTTTTAATTTTGATTTAAATAATTAACATTATAAGCAATGCTTATCTTACATCAATTTTCGTCTATTAAAAAGGTTACTTATAAGGATCCCAACTATCCCATTTTCGATTAGGTTTCAGTATCCTTCCAAATGAAGATTGTCGCTGAACAGTTTCTTCTCTTTCTGGGGACCTCTCTCGAGGTTTACGACGAGTTTTCTTTTGTTTCTTTGGTTTAGGTTTGTCACCAAAAATGTCTCCCTCATCTTCGGAATCTTCAACATTGGCGCTGAATTTCACAGGGGTTTTCTCTTCTATTTCACCCACATCTATACTCCCTCTTTTGAAAGGGTTAACCAATTCAGGAGTTTTATTTTCTTCGTCGAATGCTCCTGCAAAATCTAATTTTGAATTTTCATCATCATCATCATCATCATTGGTTTCATCCGATTTCATCTTACCTTTAATCCAATCATCATCAACATCATCACCAGATTTCAACTTTTCTTTAATCCAATTGTGTGCCTTCTGCTTTTCTGGTTGAAGTAAAGGTGATGAAGATAATGCTTCCTTTATCTTCATCGCATCGATGTCTTCAAGAGGATACTTTTTAGGTTTCAGAAATTCATCTAAAGACTTCTGATGAACAAAATCGCGTCGAAGTCGGAACGGTTTACCTTTTATCCAAGTTTTAGGTATCTTTATATCGTTTAAAAAATTCCAGAACTCATAAAGTCCAAGAGGTTCTTCTTTATAGGATTTAGATTTTGATAAGAACATCATAAGATCTTTAATATTAGAACCTGGAATAGTTTTTCCTTTCAATATGAGTTGTCCTCTATTATCCCAATAACCTCCATTTTTCAAAACTTTATCTAAAATAAACTTAGCATATGGTTTCTGTGAAACAGAAATACTTTTTAAAATTGGTGATATCATCGAAGAATCATTATGAGTAGAATTAATATCTAAATTTTGTAGTGAAGAACGAGAAGGAGGAGGAGGAGGAGGAACATCGGTATTGAAAATTGGGTATGGTTGTTTATTAAACATGCGTTCTTGCAATAATTCTTTCTGTCTTGATAGAATAGGATTGTCTTTACCTCCATCCTCGCTGAAATTACAACTTTTAAACATGGATAATGGAATAATAACCGATTCTTTAAAAGAAGCCATGTTAGTAAATACGTTTAATTCCAAAAACTAACTGCGAACTGAAAATGCTTGTTTATCTTAAAGAAATTAGCTTCACTACATCAGCACTACAATAAATTCTGAATAATAGCCCCCAATGCTGGGATGAGGAATGGAAGAAAACCTCCATTCTGCTTCAAAACTGATTTTCGTTCCTTCACAGTTATTTTCGGCTTCACAATCTTTCTTAAAGTATCTTTATATTTCTTCAGTTTAACAAATTCAGCTTTCTTTAATGAAACATTACCCCTTAATACATTATAAACTGAATCGCAAATAGCATATATTTCATCTGGACTTGCTGATTCCAAAAGTCTGTTACGTTTCTTAGCATTATTTTTTGAATTGCACAATAAAGCTAAGAAATGCTTATGTCTGTGAGCATATTTTTTCTTAGAAATTTTCTTCTTCTTATTAGGAGCTCGTTCAGAACCTGAATTCTGAGTTTTTTTCCGGTTAACTTCTTTATTATATTCCATTTTTACGCTAGTAAAATAATATTACCATGATTACTAGTCTTATCTCAGGAATATTTAAATGCTTAATTTACTTAACGTTCTGAGGTATGAAAACGTGTTGAACATTGCCGAATAAATTTGAGCGGAACATGGCATTTCTAGGAGTTTGTTGGTGACCATCAATAAACAAATAACCATGAGGTCTATCAACAGCATGCGAAAATATATTCACAAAACAGCGTTGATTCTTAGGCATTAATCTTCTTCCTAGAGTATAAGCTATAGTTTGATCTAAAGGAGAATTAAAAATGCAAAGATAAGTAGCATTTTTTGTAAAATTCTTGCGCTCCTTACCTTCATGAAATAAATTCTGAGAAATAAAAATAATACTTATGTTTTCATGATGAGTGCGTTTAGTAAAAAATTCAGTTATCAACTTATTATTACCACACTCATGCATTAAATCATCAAAAACTGCAAGCCCGCACTTGCTAGGATCGATTAAATCATCGAAGGATTCTGGCAATCCCTGGTGAAATTTTACATTCTTAGTTGATAAAAATGGATCGCGAGGAAAAGTCTCGCCATAGAACCAAAGAATATAATCAAAATTATTGTCAATTACTCTATCGCTATTTTTCAAAAGATCAATTACAAAAGAGGTTTTCCCTGAATTACTAGGTCCTGCTATAATAGAGGAAAAAGGTGTCTTCAGTCTAGCATCGAAGACCTTAAATTGTTCTTCGCTTGTCATGTCTGAGCACTGTTATATTAGCTATAAATAAGTCATGTCAAAAATAAATATCATGAATCTTAACACTATTTCTAAGTTGAAATAACTCTCGCTAACTCTTTAGCATAAGCTCCGCCACGTAATATTTCATTATCTTTATCCAGCAAAACGTAAGTAAATGGTTTAGTATGGAGCACAAAAGCTATTTGAAAAACTTCTTGTTTCCAATTGGATAAGAAACCTCTGTTAAAAGTTTTTCTATATTTAGTTAATCTAACTTTATCTCCTACTTTTAATTTTGAATCTAACTTATTTGTGAAAAGGAAATCTTTATATTGTTTCTGCCATAAATCAGCCTCGTTACTTTTATTTACTTCAGAAGGACTTAAACCCAATGAGCGATGTTTTGAACGATTATAACTATAAACTATGTCCTGAAGAACATTATAATATTTCTTTGTATTACTAGCTTTCATATACTTAAATAACTTATTTTTGTAAGTTCTTATAAACCTTTCTACAATGGCGCATTTCGGATCCTGTGAAGTTGAAAATTGGTGAATTCCATTTTTCTTTAAATATTGTGCGAATATTCCTTTGAATTCAGAACCTAAATCACACTGAAGTAATCTAGGTTTTGTTTTAGCTCTCTTCAATATCTTAGTGAAGGCCTTAATGGTTTCAGAAGCCATCTTGGTTTTCATAGGTTCAACATAAGCATATCTTGAGAAACAATCAATTACAGCTAGAATATTGGTGTAACCTTCATTATAATCTCTTAATTGAGGTAATACCATGAGATCTATCTGCCACTGATCATTTAATCCTCGTACAATTATTTTTCTACGAACAAAATTCTTTTGAACCGGCTTGAAAGAAGTGTAAATTTTACTATTCTGGAGAAATGTTTTAACATCCTTCAAAGTAGTTTTAGCATTGATCAACTTAGCAGCCTGGTATAATTTATTTATAGAAGAAAAAGATGCTGGATGTTTAGGATTAAAATAAATAGATATCAAAAGATCATAAATGCTTCTCTTCGGAGTAGACATGATACTAGTAATCACAAGAAATGATCAACTTCAACTATAAAAACAACACACAGAAAATCTTGAAAACAACACACACACACACAATATCGTTAACAGAAACACTAGATCCACACAGAAAACCTCAACACAACTTAGATTCAAGACTACTAAACTGCAAACACGAGCAAATAAAGCAATCACACATCAAATGAAATAAACCCATGCTGTAACTATGAAACAAACGCGTTAAATCCCTAATCTATATATGCACATTATAAACAACTCGAATTCAAAAAGCAACAACTTGAAATAGAGTGCTTATCTAAGCTTCATACAAACCGGTTATCCGTAGCATGTAATCGCAATAAACACTCGCATTCAATATTATTAAACCTAGAATTTGAGGTAATTACTTCGGTTATCCAGAAGCAGCAATACAGAGAAATAAAATTCTCAATATCGACTTAGTAAATAAATATAAATATAAAGTAAGTAAGTAAATTAAATAAAGATTAATATTCTCGCTTCTCTCAATACGCTTAGTTTATTTTATAAATAAACCTAAATATTAGTAGACTAATATTCTCGCATTGAATATAATATGTCATAATCAAACTAGTTAGAAATGAACAAAGTCTTTAACTCTGCCTCATTAGCTATCAACTTAAGCGGTAAAAGCAAACCTAAACTAGTTAACTCAGAATTTGTAGATTTGTTTTTAGCTCTAATTGAATTTCTACTTCTTGTCTGTCTGCTGGTAGCAGGTTTCAGTTTCTGTTTAGTTTTTTGAACTCTTGGCTTGGAAATCTTATCTTTAATCTGTACTTTTGCTCTAGATCTTCGAACTGTCTTATTATCTTTGCAGTTCTTAATATTAGCTTCCTCCATATTTACTTTTGGAACTGAAGTAGATGGCGGCTTTTGCAGAAAAAGATTATCATCACTCGAAACTATATCTTCCTCCCCAGATGTTATTACCTTAACACTACT
Source organism: Lepidonotus clava (assembly GCA_936440205.1). Taxonomy (NCBI): domain Eukaryota; kingdom Metazoa; phylum Annelida; class Polychaeta; order Phyllodocida; family Polynoidae; genus Lepidonotus; species Lepidonotus clava. The sequence continues at coordinate 47,085,406 of OW387142.1, read as the reverse complement.
CTTATCATCATCTTCCCCAGAAAGTGCGTTATTATCATTACAACTATCTTCCTGTGCAAGATATTTAGATATGCTATTCTGTGCGTATTTCTCTTTCTCCTTTAAATGCTTTTTATGACAAGATTTACATCTAAGCTGATCTTCGGTAAAAGCTTGTGCCTTTTCATATGGTTTGTGGCATCGAATACATTCACGAAACATTGATTTTCCGCATGGTAAACAGTATTTTTTACCTTCTACTAGGGGATCATCTACACCCCCGCACCAGCAGCATGGAAGTGACATTATTAATAATAGAAAAAGTGAAATGGTTATTATTAGTTCAATTTAAACCCGCTCAGTACTATTTTAAATAAATCCTTATCACATGGATATTTAAGCTAGCTATATATTCCGACTTCTTCGAGGGCTTGATAAAGAACCTAATCTCAGAGATATTTTTCAGCTAACAACCTAATCTTGAATCATTAAAGTTCTTGCGTATCATCATCATCATCGCTAGAAAGAAGACGCTTATCCATACAAGCTTTCTTATTCTTAGAAGGATTTTTCTTCTTACTTGATTCTTCTTCACTACAACTCTCACTTGAAATCGAGGTATTTTTTTCCTTTTCTAATTGACTGTCTATCTTCCTAATTCTTCTGTCTAGTTTGTTTTTTATAGAAAATAATTCTGTGAACTCTTGTTTACTCAATGTGAAATTCTTAGACTTTAGCATATCATTAAAATGAAGGTAGATCTGACCTCTGAAAACTGTAATATCAATTCTCTTTCTTCTTCCAAAAGCGAGTGTATAATGACGGTGAGACATCTTCGCAAACTTCTCCATCTTAAGTTAACACTGATCACTGAATACAGGAACTTATCGTAGCAGCTTATAGTTCTGATCCAATCTCAGGCTAATTTCTTCGTGAAACTCGAATTAGTCGTCTGCTTAAGTCAGGTATCTTGAAATAATCTTTTACGTTTATTTCTTTTATTTATTCTATCTATTTCGTAATTTCCATAAGCAAAAGAGCTTATTCCATCAGAACAAAGCCAGCGTTTGTCTTCAAAAGGAGATAAAGCCAATTTGTTTTCTCTAACTGTATATACCTGATGTTTGAAACTTCGGATAGTATCATATTTTACAAAAGATCTCGAACAATGAAATAAGCATTCTTTAAACTGATCATGATGGAGGTTCTGAACAGTTGTTCTCTTAATTCCTTTAACCCTTTTAATAACTTCTCCTGAACTCAGTACAAAGGAATACATTTTAGGTCTTAATGCAATAAATTCTAATATTCTATTTCCTGCAGCTTCGTCTTTGAATTTTCCTAAAACTTTCAAATTATCCAAAGAATAAAATTCGTTTTTCTCATCTAAATTAGAAAAATCAAAATAATGTCTTATCTTGTAAAGGAGATCTGAAAAACGTTTGTTATCTATAAAATAAATCAAAGAATCGGTATCACTATATAAAAGTTGAATTGATTTCAAGTCGAATGTTTCCAACATAACATTATAATGAAAATTAAACATGTGCATCTTAGATAAATCTAGAATAGTAAAGCCTATATAAACAGGTTTATCCAAATCAACTATAGGGTTCTTATACTGTATACCGACAAAATTAGGATCAAAAGCGTGTAAAGAATGAAAAGTTGGTTTTTTTATTAATGAAGCACACCTAGCTTCACTTGATGTCAAAACCATCTTCATCCGCCTCTTAACATTTTCCATGCATTTACCGAAAGTAGAGTTGTTCATAAGCTTAAAGAATTCTTTATCGAAATCAGAAGTAGCTTTCTTTCTTTTTTGATTATTGAATTCTATATATGGTTTCATCCAACAAGCCTGTTTGAAAGAGACAACGCGGTGAATCTCGAGTATTATTAAACCTAATTGAAGATAAAGTTTTAAAGTTCTATAGTGGATGATATATTTCTCCTTCCTAGTCACAGTTGAAATTAATTTAAGTGGACTTTCTTTATATTTCATCTCAAATTCTCTCAACACAAATTTAGCATATGGAGAAAGTTGGTTGTATTGTATAGATATTTTCTCGGGACCTAAAGGAAACATGTCATGATAATCATGCAAGTAAGATGGATAATCTAAAGTAACTTCTAAAATATAACCCACAGGAGCATCATCAGAAATCTTAGAAACGTCAAAAGATGAATATTCTTGCGGGTTCACCCAACAGAAATCTTTGAAAGGTAGGGGCTGAATCATAGCATAACCGTACAAATTATTACAGTCATAGTAAACTATATGCTGATCTTTATTCTCAACTTTGGCATATCTATGAACTACATTTGTCATACCGCCTCGTATACCATTCTCAAAAAAATTAAACATATCAATTTCATGGATCAATTCAAGATGAACTTTAGTATGTTTCAACATAGCATCATAACTGAGAGCAGGAGCTGTTAGATATTTTGCAGGATCTAAACCGTAATATTCTAATGCTTTTTCCCTGAAAGATTCGAACACATCTGCTAGCAATAAAACATCTATCTTTAAATAAAGTTGCAAATAGTCCTTAATACTTTTACAGTTAAATTTTAAAAACATTGATAAAGCATGTTCATATTCTGACATAGTTATATTCTTATTAGCTATAGAATTAAAAAAATCCTCTCGAGGCGGAAGTCTCTTCTCCTTTAGTTTTGACCAAGAATCTATATAATCGTAGCACATAACGCCTTTCCGAATAACATAAGGCAAAAGCTCTTTATTTGGGAAAAACTTTCTAGTTTCTTTTAAATCGTTTTGATTTTTCTTTGCTAATAAGTTAGCTAAATTTGATAAAGAATTTGGTAGAAACTGAAAAGAATCAATAAACACGAAGTTATCAAGAAAGATCGATAAAAACTTTTCTGATGTTCTTGGTATTACATGAATATCTAACTCTTTGAGATATCTATGTATAAACTTGACAATAAAATGCAAATCATAATTCATTGCATTATGCAAAACTATAGGTATTTTAAATTTGGAAAAAACAATTGAACTATAAACAAGATTGCATGTATTGCAACAGTAGTTAACATCTCTTCCCTTCCCCTCTCTTCCCAAGTGCGAATGATCAATAACTTTTCTCACATTAACATCTCTGAATGAGGTGCCGCAGAGGTAGCATGAATGTTGCGAACTAAGATGAGCTATGTCTCTCGAAGTTAACTCAAGAGGTGATCTGTTATTATCAAAAATATAAGATATTTCAGCTCTCATATTATATATATAAGCTAGAAATCTCTGGATGACTAATGGTCCTACATAAAGAAAAGGCGGTCTTGAATATTCGTTATATTTAGATAGTAGGATAGCTCCTACTGCATTTAAAGTATGCTTTGTTTTCAATGTGCTCTTGCCCTTGGGTGTATTCAAAGTTTCATTGTAAGTCTCGAAATCAGCATAAATAATAAAATGATTTTTAATTTGTTTAGAAATATTATTAAACTTTAGTTTAGATCCTCTGAGAGGTAATCGGTAAGACTGTCCAGTATATATATTACTAGTACAATTTAGAGTCTGATGAAGCTGATGTGAAATCTTAGAATTGAAGGAAACTAGACATTTAGGACAAAAAAACCTCGATCTCTTCCAGAAAAATGGAGTAATAAAAGAATCAAGATTTCTTATCAACATATAATGACTCTCGTATAAAAGAAGATTAACGTGTTTGCGATGATGATTTTCATTAAAATTAGTAGAAATATACATAGGGTAAGGTAAAAACTTGCCATGCTTATCTTGGAAAAGCCCGAAAACATTAATAGTTAAATCATTATTTTTCTCGAACTTAACTACCTCACTTAACTTTGTAGGAAAAGAAATACCTTTCAAATCAAAACTTTGCACCAAATCAAGATAAGAAGTGAACCTTCTAGGATTTGAACATCTCTTAAAAGCAGCCATAACAGAATATAAAAAGCATCTTTGATCCTTACAAGGTATATTTAAGATAGAATGCTTCAAAGAAATCGGAAGTTTTAAAGAAGAGCAGCCCCCAAAAGGATTACACTTAAAAATAGATAAACGTAAAGAAATAATCTCTTTCAAAAACCAACCTGATCCCATTTGAATAAAACAATCGAAAAAAGCTAAAACTACTCTCTTAGCATGGGCTAAATCTCTCTTAATAGAATGAAAAGTTAAAACTTGAATCATTGGACTATGAAACCAAGGTTTAGTTTCAAAATAGGTCTCTCTCTCCATATGAAATTTACCAAGTAAAACATGTAGAGATAATTGAAATTTAATACCGCCATGAACAGAAAGCGCTTTACTTATTTTTCTAATCAAAACTTTAGACTTTAAATGCAGGAATAACTCAGCATCTATACAGTCATCAGGAATCAAATCATAATAGACAACTAGATCACCTAGTGCCTTCTGTTTCTTTGGAAAAAGTTTCTTCATTCCTCAGAAACCTTCCTGAAATGTAAAATAAGTATAACTACGCCATATTCAAAGCGAACAAGATTTCCATCATCGGTTCTAATACTAATTTCTATTTCCTGTAACTTATCATAAGCCAATTTCTTATACAGAGGATTAGTATAAGTCATCTTTATATAATCTCCAAATTTACCTCGAGCTCTAACGGTTCGCAGCAGCTTAGTTGTAATATTGCCTACGTATTCAAAATCTACAATATTCGAATATATATACAGATTTGAAGTTTCTGTTGGAAAAACTGGAACTCCATGCCCGATATATTCTATTCCAAACTGAGGTCGTAAGAGATTATCATAAGATCCATGATCATTTAAACTCAAAACTGCATTAACACCTTCAATAGAATCATAAGGTTGCTTTTTAAACAAGCGAGGTCCTTGAAATTCAATTACATTATTTTCATGATTTATAATGCCCTCGCAATTACTTAAACGAAGAACTCTGGCTAAATATTCTGATATAAATACTCTATCACCAGCTCCAAGATATAAAGTGCATATCAAATTTTGCTCATCTGTTTTAATATGAGTGTGTCTTTTATAGTTAATATAACCAGGATAATTCTTAATCAGATCCTGGTCTATATCACTGAAACGATCGTTTATTTCTTTAATTAAATCTTGCATTCTATAATTACCAAATTTGTGTACAAAAACTCTTGTAGCAGTTTTATACGAATCTCGATAAACCTGTTCATAAGCATTAGTAATTTGTTTAAGAGAAGGATCCTTCAACCGAAAAATTTCTCTAACTAAAACAATAGTCCTATCTTGCTCAGGATGCTTATTAACATTGTACCACGATTTAGGAAAATCAACTTCTGCTAAAGCTACCTCCCAATAACCTTTGCATTCTAAAGGAATAGGAAGTTGGGTAACAAAAGAGCTTGTCTTATTTTCTCTATTTGGATGAGGAACATTAGAAACTATCGTATATAAAAAACCGCTTGACTTTCTGTCAGCTGCCATTCTTATCAAAATCAAATCAACTCGTGAAAAAGCACTCAATCACAAGAATATTAATTCATGCAGGTGATTATTTAAGAATTTAAACTCCCATTGCGACTCTTATAATACTCAGCATGTGATAAAAATTCTCTCTTGCATGCTGCTCGACTCAAAGGGTTTATTAAAGGGTTTCCTTCAAACCAAAGAGTCTTGCAATGCGGACAAGGAGTATAGCGTCGCATAGATCGAGCAAAGAAATCACTGAAACATGTTTCATCATGAATAGGACGTGCGCAACATCTCAAATAAACAACTGGAGTATCGGGTCCTTTATAATTAAACCTTATTGAAGTTTGACAAACTATACAAGGCAGATTGTACTCAGAAAAAATCAGATTGCGATAACGAGAAACATCGCGAATTTTCTTAGCTAGAGCTCTTAAACTTCTTCCCTCATGAAAATTTGTTAGGTTACCCAACTTAATTACATCATGATCAGAAGAAATAATATAATCAGATATTGATCTTATAATAGACTTTGTAAAAACATCATGAATACCGAAATACAAAACTCCCATTCTTAAAGCTTTCATTAAACTTTTCCTATCACTCCACATATTTTCCAAAATATATTCTAAAATCATATTACAATGAAAAAAAGAGGCGAAAAAAATAAGTGAACCATAATCATAAGTCTTAAACCCCTTCTTGATTTGGTGCGAAGTTTTCTCATCATCTGACATTAGTTCTATCAAGTTCAGCGCGTCTTCTTCACTCAAATAAGGTTGTGCAGGAATTTCAATTGTAAGAGGAATTTCAATATCTCCAGAATAAAAAGACACCATAGCCGAAAAATAGAGACATCTCATCATAAGCAAGCGAAAACCCTCATCTAGCTTCATCATGGTTTAACTGCGACTAAATATTTAAATACTCACAGATCCGAATTGAATCCTATAAGATAAATAATTTTTCAACAAAATTAATAAAGAAATGCAATAAGTTGAACATGTTCTTATTGTCGTCTAAGCTTGATATTTCCTAGAAATGATAGAATAAGACCTTATAGGTGGAGGAATAAAAATGTGCCTTTTAGGATCATAATCAGAATGTTTTCTCAGAATATGCAAACGTGAAACAGCTAAAGTTGAAAACCCTTTACGACAATAAGAACAAATAACTAGTTTTTTGCTTTCGGTCCTCTTTTGTCTTTTGTTGCTTTAGACAGAGCTTGTGCACAATGCAAAGGACAGCTTGAACAGGATTCCATATTAGATGGAAGCAGATTATTCTGAAGCACTTCTGCATGCTTCCTCAATCTATCTGAAATTTCAATAAATTTTTTTAAATTTGCTTCTATTTTATCAGTTTGATCCTGATATCTTATCGAGTAAGGAGAAAAATCTTTTAGTTTTTTACCACTTTCTGAAATATTTACTTCGATGTTCTTCTCTGACTTATTTGATGAACAATGTGCATCATTTACAAAAGAACCTTTATTTGAAGCAGATGCGTGATCTGAAGAAACCTTCAGAGTTTCCTTCAGCCTATTTAATTCCGTTAGAAAATCGTTACTATCCTTTGCTTTATTTTCATCAATTTTTTCCTCATATTCATCTGTGTCCGATAAAGAGAGATCCCTAGAGAGGCTATAATCACTAACCTGTTTCACTGAACTGTTTACACTACTAGCAGATGGTTTTTTAACTACTGAAGGACGCTTTTTTCTTTTAGAGGGTAATGTGCGCCGTGAATCTGTTAACTCAGCTTCAGAATCTGAAGAGTCGGTTGAAGTGATAACTTCATTACTTTTAAACTTTCTGTCTAATTTTCTTTTCTTAGATAAAGTACCATTAAATCTGCTTACTGTTTTAGTTCCCTTACTACTTTTATAAGAATCATGAAATTTAGTTAATTTGTGATATTTCAAGTCAGTTTCAATAAACTTATTCTCGCTCTTAGACCACTGAATTACTAAAGGCGTACCGTGTTTAAAAAGACTCGTACAAGGAGAAAAATGGCATGATCTCCCATCTCCAGTATAAACTAGAATGCCAATCTTGAGAATATCAACAAGATTCTGCAATAGAGTACTTTGATGCGATCGAAGATCGAGCCGTAATCTCTCATCATCATTTGACAAAATAAAATAAGCATAATTCCTAGTAGAAGAGTTTCCTTTCAAAACTGAAAGAAGAGCGGCCTTCAACTCCTCTCTGAAAATAGTAAATTGGCTATCCTTAGAGCTATCTTTCAGAGAGATATAACTGAAATGAAAGGGATGTTCGAAATTTGTCTTAACACTCTCCCAAAACTCGCTGTTTTCAGAATGAGCAGTTGTTAAGAAACTAACTATAGTTTTAATCAAGTTGTCTAGCACAGAAGTCATGTTTGAAAATTATCAAGATAGCATAACCTGATATTGTCACAAAAGTTGCAAAAGTCAGAAACGTTGCTAGTCAAGCAACTTCCTCTAAAAGTATGAGAAAAAGTGAAAACAGTACTTTCACCCTTTATCTTAATACGCAAACTAGAAAAATAAAAATCTGAATTCACAAAAGGTAACCACACTGAATCGGAAGAATTTGATTCTTTTATTTCAAAGTCGTATATGTTCGAAAATGTTTCTATAATCTTTAAGCTAAATACTTTAAAACTGATCTTCTTCTGCACCAATATTTGAAAAGTAATTTGAATATTCTTTGGAAACATATAAACTGAAAGCAAATCCTCGACACAAAATTGTTTTATAAATTCACAAACTTCTTCAGCTAATAATGTAAGATTTCTGAAAAAAAATAAAAAATTCCTCCTCAAATAAATCGAACAAAAACCATTTCTTGTTAACTTTATAGTATAAGCTCCTTTCTTATATGTTAAAGATCCTCTATACAGATAAGAACCCGAATCTCTTGTGTAAGCATGAATTTTGTTCAAATCGAAATTAATCTTAGGAGTATATATCAAACCAAAAATAGCCAAATTCACACTATAACTGATCTGCATTTACTTTATATAATAGTATAATATGAGTTAATATAAAAATCACACCAAACCCTATTTAAGCGACAAACAAAATCAAATAAGATGCTAAGCTCGCATAACCCCTAATCTGAAAGAAGGGTGTCTCATTAGTATAAGGTATATCTGAGAAACATTTATGAAAAATTCTGCATATGAAGCCAAAAATTCAGTTGGTTCTGACAAGAACTGCCAAGGTGTAATATCGCAATAATCCAATATCCTTCTAGTTAAATTCTGTATTTGGCGCCTCGTAATCATATGCTCATATTTGAAGAAAACGCTATAACCCCTCTTGTAGCGAAATTTTGGTAGGTAAACTACGCAATCTCTACATCTACACATCCACCTCCTAGGAGCTTCATTCCCATTTGCTTTAAAATACTTATAGAAATAGAATCTCCTTTTCATTTTACATTGTGCAGTAGAAATATGATATTTCTTTATACTTAGAGGAAGAGATATCGGATTTGTATCAATCTAATCTAAATTCGCTATCTCCTCCTCATAAATAACAAAGAAACCAATATGATGTCTAAGCAACAGAACAAAAGAAGTCAGAAAAGCGGACTTGGTAAAATCAGAATATTGAGCGTGTTCAAAAGATAAGATTTCCTCTTTCAGAGTTTCTGGAATATCTAAACTGATGATATCTTCACTTGTTATTTTTCTATTTAAATTTAAAATAGTCTCTATGCATAAATCTTTTAAAGTAAACTCGTCTAATTTTAAAATCAATTCTCGAACGAACGAAACGGCTTTATCAATCTCTTCTAAAGTTATAAAAGTGCGCGAAGGATAAGCCGAACGTAACAATTTCATAGAAACTGTATCCTCGAGAGTTCTATTTATTGCTGAACAAAAAAAACAAGAACAATATAGCTGCGAATCTAAAACTTTCTCAAAATAAAGTGTTACTGACATTTGAAAACTTACCGAGTATCTGAATCTGAAAATAACTGAAAATAAGCAAACTTGTAGTTAGACCTAACACTGAAACAGCGTCATGTTTGCTAATCTTGCAGTTGATAGTAGTATCGTGTAAAATTAATCGGGCGGAAAGCATTAGAAGATAAGTCAATCTCTGTTTACAACTACGCCAATCAATTTCACTTCACGAAACCCAGAGGGAAAAAGAACGAAACTCAGAGAATTGCTTGAAGGGAGCTCAGTCATGTCTGGAAGACGAAGCACAATGTATCTGATGGTACTTTACTTTTACCTGCTTATTCACCTCCAATTCTCATCTGGCTGTACAGTAGAAGAAGACTGTACAAAAACCTCGACACCAGCAACACTGGGATGCGATTGCGTCCCACAAAACGTGGATATGGCGACTATTAGTACTGTTCACCTAGACCTGAACGCTTTTGGAATTGTCCCAGATACTGATCCGGATACAGAAATTCGCTATAACATTGGAGTATTCCCATATCTGAAGACGATAGAAAAAGGAAGCTTTGTCTTCCTTTGTGAAAGTGGAATTTGCAGGTAAGTTTGAACTTTGATATGAACTTATTAAATCTAAATTGTAGTTTTATATCGGCTTAAAATTGAAAGTTGAAACAACTTCATCAGCGACAGATTGAAATGGCGCGACCCAGGCGCGCGCTCCTACTATTTTCAGTTCCAAAATAGATTTTAAGATTTTCTGGATCCGATCGTGTTCATATCCTAATTCTCTGACTTAACTTAATTTTAGGAAATCAAGAATAAAAATCCAAAGACGTAGTGATGAAACGAAGCTGTCTACTGTCACTACTGGGCGCCTTCTTACTAACAGAAATCTCCTAACAGAAAAGTTAGCTAAATCAGCAATACAAACAACACAGGCGTACATTAAAATAACCACATACTCCGCTTACCAAAAGATTAGTTCAGATCCCTTCACTACGCAGACCCATTTAACAAGTAATCACTTTAGCACCCAAACACTAACAGATACTAGTGATAGTTCAGATCCCTTCACTACGAAGGCACATTTTAGCACCCAGACACTAACAGATAGTACTGATAGTTCAAATCCCATCACTACGCAAACATATATGAGTTCTAATAAACACTTTTCAACACATACACTAACAGATTACTTTACCTCAGAAAAACTGAATCATAAGGAAAAATACATGTCAACACTAACCGAACCAGAATCAACCTCAAAGCTAACATTTGAACAAACCTCGACTGAAAATCCTCTTAAAAATTACTCTACAGAAAGAAAATTAAACTATAATACTGAAAGCACAACCATGCAACCAGAAACTAGCTTAGCTCCGCTTATCGTTAGCACTGAAACTAATAAAAATACGGTTAATGAAAACTCTACTACAAGCAGCGCACCCACTGACATAACCTCGAGCGAAAATATAATAAAATCGATCCAAACATCTGCACATACTACTCAAATCACAACTAGTAACCCTTATATTGGAAACGAAAGAGAAACTGTTGGGGCCGGCAATACTAACCCTCCATTAACACAAAATATTGAAACAACACAAAACACCCCTCAGTATACTAACACGCCCGCAGAAGAAACAAGCCTAACGATAATTGAGCTACAAGAAAAAAGCACGTGCGTACCTGAAATACTTAAAATTTATTATTTGCTTAACTACTAACATCCAAAAGAAAATACAGAAAATAAACACGATGAAAATTTCAAATACATGAAGCTTTCACCAAAACTTTGAAATAAATAAAAGTAACTGAACTCTTAATGTTTCTTTTGAAACAGCACAAGAAACATAAGCTTAACTACTGAGGGTGAGCTCCTCACATCAGAAGCCGCTACTGCTAGCTGGGAAGAAACAAGTTCAAGTCTGACTACAGAACCTGAAAACGAGTAAGATTAATTTTTCACGATTTAACTAACAGGCTCAATAATTTAATTCATAAAATAATAACTAATAGAACACAGCTGAACGAAGTTGTAATACAAAATAAACTTCATTCAAACAAAAGAAGTTTTAGTCGAGAGTCTCATTTAAAATTAATTACCAAGAAACCTCGTCCAGAAATTCTTCTATTTCCTCTACACTCGACTTAAAAGTAATAAGATGAATTTCTCATTTCAGGGAAAGTGAAAAACCATGGCGAGACGCTGTAATCGTAGTCCTGGCTTTGACTTCAATAATGCTTATCATCGCTATCATCTGCCTCTACTTACGACGCAAGAAGAAACTCTCTATGCAAAATAATCCAATATATAGACGAACAACAACCAGCATATCAAGCTTGGAACTAGACTCTATCATATGAACACTGACCACCAGAACTAAAAATAACACATGATCATCATTTACTCACTTAGAACTATATAAATACTATTTAAATGTATCGTGTATAATCCCAAAGCAAGCTCTTATAATAAATTCAGGAAGAAATCATTTTCCTGCATTCATTTTTAAAAATTTACCTTGAAATAATCTGAATCCTTACTCCCTTGCAATATGCTGCCCGCGATTGAAAGATATTTTCTAAGTCCGCACTAGAAAGCGAACTTAGTAGATGAGCTGAAGGCAAAGTGTGCGCACAATGAAAACCGCAAAGCTTATATAGTGCGAACCGAATTAGCTGTTGCCCAATAAGAAAACACATTTAAAGAAGAGCGCATATTAATCTGAAGGCGTCCTAGAGGTACTGAAAGGTTATATTTGTCACAAGCACACTCAGAACATACGAACTAAGAAAAAGCACCCCTCAGAACCTCCCAAAATATGCATGTAACTATTCTAAATAATGCTAATATGAATATTTTAAATGGTCAACTGAAGTCACCTAGAAAAGAACGAATCGCATAAGAGATATTCATGCTAATAATGCTCGTGCACATAATGCATCCCAAATATGGAAAAGCCATCAAATGTGACAAAGACACTCACACCAACAAAGATGCAACAAGCACCTCCTAACACATGCAGGCAGGACCCTGGCCATCCAGGGTAGGTTAACCCTAACTAGGACGCTCTGCTCACCGGTATATTCCGTATTGCGTATTTCACATTTCCCCACTTGAGCATGATAGACATAGTAACAGTAGCGCAGATTTGGTCTCAACTTTCTCAATCTGTTACAACTTAATATGAAAATGATTAGCTTTTAAATATGAACATCTCTTGTATTAAACCAATCGGTTAAGCTCGCACTAGAAAAGAAATTCAAAAGTTTGCCTACGGATTTTACTCTCGTACCCTGGGTTCAGGACCGGTGTCTGGGTGTTTCCCCTGCGAATAATGTCACTCCAGAACATTATCGTCTGCACGTCCCAGACAGATGACCTAGAAAATCTAGATCTGTGTCAAAGTTCTATATATTGCTTAACCCAGAGGAATAAAACAGACACATTCATATTCGCCAATACGCATAAAATTAAAATAAAAAGATTAAACATGAAGCATTTCCCTCTTACAAACTAAATATAAAAACGTAGTATTTCAAATAAAGCAATGAAAACTGTGCTGAACTTGTCAATTCCGAGCAAAATCAGACTATGCATAACATTTAAATTATCTTCGAGAATAAAACTTTCAAATTATCTCGAATTCACTTTCATTTTACAAAAACTGGAAACTTTTAGTCTAAAGACAAAGTCCTTTGTGAAGTAAGCAAGACAAGCTGATTTATTAGCGTCTGCTTTTGGATAGACGACAAAGAACCTCGAAACTCTGAGCAAAAACCAGTTCATCTGTTACTTCCGGCCTAAATACCGCAACATCACCACGTTCGGACAAAGTAGTAAACCGATGAAGTGCAGCTGTTGACATCAGGGACGCTCATAATTTAAGGCGGAACTTGAGAGCCTAGGGGGTAACTCGGTCTCAACCATGTCTGGATGTGTGTCCCAAAAGTGAAAGAAATAGATCTGTTTTCAGCTCTAAACGCGTGGAATGAGTGAGAAAATTTCATGCAAAATAGGTGTGAAATTTGTCACTTTACTCAAAATAGGTAAGAAATTTTGATGAAATGTTTGCAATGATGTGGAAAACTGCTCAGCAGATTTCATTCTTTGTAGAATTATGTTATATATATTTTAAGAATAAAACCTAATGAGTACCGTATTAATGGATTTCTAAATCCCTTCAATATAAGTATGTTTTACAAAAATAGGACTCTCTCAAAATATTCTAGTTTTCCAGCCCCACAACACACATAGACATCTGGACACCGAAGATGGGAAGTTACCTCCTACGCTTGTGAGTTGCTCTCATCACGTTCCGAGCTCGAGGCGTTCACTTATTCCAAGAACTGTGCATTTCTTAACACTAGTAGAAGACCTCTCTTGTTTCAAAATAAACTCAACCACGTCTAATCTATGCATAAGTCTTAAAACTTTTAATAAGTTATTTAAATCTGAATCAGATTTTAGTTGAATAGCCTTTAAAACTTCATAAGCGCGATGGAATCTGGGCTGATTTGCGCTATAAACAATACTATCTATTTCGGTGAAAGAAATAGATAGATGAACCGCTAAATCTAACCAGTCTGAACATAGCCTTTCAGATAACTTTAAAAATAAAATCTGAATAGTTTCGTTAGATATGAGAAACACATTTTTATCATGATCCAGTATAAAACTTAAAACAATTTCCTTAAGGTCTTCACGATGTATTTGTGTAAGAGCTGAAAGTAAATCGTTTAAATAATAATCTTTATCAACTCTGCTCCACCATAAATTCAACATATGAAGTATATTTGAGAGTAACAACGAAGCTCTATCTCTACCGCGAATTCTAAAGAACTCCTTACTGTCTAATTCTAAATATATTGCTAGTTTTTCCCAATCACAATATAACTTATCCGCAATAGAATATAAAATTTCATCAGAAAAAAGACAAAAATCTTGAGCACTCATATTTCTTGAACTCAAGTAAAGCTTCGTCAAATAATAATCTGCGTCAATGATGAATAGGCTTCTCCAGGAAAAGCTTTCCCTATTTTGAACTGTTACTCATCACAAGGGTATTTCTAGGTCTGCAGAAGCGCGCCGTAAAACTCCTAACAGAAATTCCCTGAGATAAAAATGGTCTTAGAAAATAAGCAGCAGGAGAAACTCCCCTGAGATAAAGACGGACTTAGAAAATATGCGGCAGGAGAAACTCCCCTGAGATAAAGTTGGACTTAGAAAATGAGCAGCAGGAGAAACTCTTCTGAGATAAACATAAACTTAGAAAATAAAATTTTACTTACAAAATAAGCAAAAGGTAAAATTCCTATAAGGTTAATATTTTCATGAGCCTGGTAATCTGAAATGCATTTCCCCGAACTAAAATAAATAAAGCCTAAAATTATAAGAACTGAAACTCCATTTTCGCACCATGATACACCCTAGATCTAGAATTTCGCACGGTGACACGGACTGGATCTATAATTTAGCACGATGACATGAACTGGATCTAAATTTTCGCACGATGACACGGAGTGGATCTAGAATTTAGCACGATGACATGAACTTGATCTAGAATTTCGCACGATGACATGAACTTGATCTAAAATTTCGCACGATTACACGTATTGGATCTAGAATTTCGTGCGATGACACGGACTGGATCTAGAATTTCGCACGATGACACGGAGTGGATCTTGAATTTCGATCGATGACACGAACTGGATCTTGAATTTCGCACGATGACACGAACTGGATCTCCCGTACTACTACTCATAAGTTGTGTTTGTTGTGTCTACTGCCACTTCATCAACAACACTTCATTATTAATATCAAAACTTTCCTGGACTGTCGAGAATGTCTTACTATTACAATATTTTATTCCGGACTATTGGTTCATACATTAAGCCTAATTAGGGATGCCTATTCACACCGATGTACTGTATTTATACATAGGACTGAAACTGTAGTTGTAATCTGTGTGAGGAGGGGGGAAGGGGGGTATATCTTGACGTAATATTATTATTCATAATTCCTCCTTATTCTCTACCCTGATCCAATACCACTTTCTACTTATTTAATCATTTGGTAGAAAGTGGTATGTCAGAGATCTGTTAGCTATTATTCGCCTAACAATATGTCCTATATTTAAGAAATTTTATCATCTTGTATCGCCTTTGTGTATTCTAGACATAAGTGTATTGATAAATGGACAACTGGAAGGGTCTAAAGCTTCTCCATCTGAATGTTTTGAGTTTAAACAGGCATTTCAATGAAATCTTCTTGGCCCTGAGGGGTTATGATGTGATTTCACCAACGATTGTACAAAGGAAAGATTAATGACTGTATGATGTTTCACTGTTACGTCATCGATAGTTGCACCCCCTACCATAGTCTGTGCGACCAGATACAAATAAAAGAACAGTGTGTCACTTTCGACCTTTTTCAAAATGTAAACAAACGGTGATGACATCACAAAAACGGCAAAAGAGACAACGTGCTGTATCTGGTTGCACCGACTCTCACGGGGGATGCCATTATTCATAACTTCACAAAAATCCTGTAGGCAGCGGTCCAGCTTGTACATCTTTGTGTAGCTATAATATTTGTTATTGCACTATTGGAAAGTTGGTTAAAGGTGGATGGTTATAAACTTTTTAGACAAGAGAGGAAATCTAGCAATACCGATGTGAAGTTCATGGAAGGCGGTAAAATAATATATATATATCAGACAGATATGCCAGAAGTGCATGGGTTGATATGAAGTTATCTGATGTATCTGTTGACCTGGAACATAAGAATAATAGTTGTAATTTGCAAAACAGGAAAAACTATTGCTGGGGGTGGTCTACAGGTTTTACATGCAGCACTCACCAAATTGACTAATGCATTGATGCTTGAGAGAAAACTTATAAACGTTTTGAAACCTTAATTATGGGGGATCTAAACATCAATTAAAAGAGATGAATACATCAGAATTCAAATTAGTTAAAGATTTTGATGGAAATTTTGATTAAGTCAATTGATTAAGAAACCAATTAGAATAACCAACAAAGTTAAAAGTATTATAGACTTGATCATGACTGACATGAAAAATATTAGTGATTCTGGCATACTGCCAGAAGTCATATCGGACCATCTGCCTATTTGTGTAATAAAAAGGAAAGAATGTATGCCAAAAACATTTACATCAATGTAAGGGAGATCATATAGAGACTACAACAAGGAACTATTCCAAAACATGCCATATTCTGACTCTAGCATGTCTAATAGTCCCTATTACAGGGGAATAAGACTATGGGATAGATTATCTGAGGAGGTACAGAAAGCTACCACTAACGTCAAGTTTAAACGACAATTAAAAGAACAGGGATGGAAAGTGTAAGACGACTTGCTCTGTCTCTGGACTATGTAAACTGCATTGCGATTTACAGACACTATTTGACCTAACTTAATATGTTCCTTGTAACCATTATGCATCTCAATCATATTGTCTCAAACCACATATTACAGGCCCGTAGCCAACATTTTTCAGAAGGGGGTTCGTTTTTTTGAGTAATAGAGTGAACATTCGCAAATTTATTCAATCATTTCTGAATATTGTCCCCTATAGATTCTACATATCATATATTTTGCATGGTGGCCTTCTGGGTTTATCTTTTTAACCTTACGGAAGGAATGGGGGGGGGGGGGGTCAGATATTTTAGAAGGGGGTTCGTCCAAGGTGGGGCTCGTACGAATCCCCCCTCCCCCCCTCCCCCCTCCCCCCTCCCCCCCTCCCCCCCCCCCGGCTACGGGCCTGTATTAATTATTACCTCATACTCCGAGTGGAAGAACATGAACAGGTATTGTATGTGAAGTACGTGAAAGAAAAGAAAAGAAAAGAAAAGCATCTTTACTTGATAGTAGAGATTGTCAGCACCTATAGGTATATATCTTTTCAATACATTTAGGTATCTTTATTTGATGTCTGGCTATTCTATCACCTTTAACCCTTTGCTGACGGCAACAAATAGGGTTTTATCATTAAGATTGAGCAGCAGCATTGGTAATTTCAAAATTGAATATCATTTCTGGACTTTTGCTGAAAAAATCATCTATCAGTATGCTACCCATTTTCACAGAAATTAGTAAAATATACTTTCATCTTAGATTTTGGTTGCCATGGTTACCATAGAAGGCTCTGATGTGTGACTACATTTACTAAAAAAAATACTATTTTAGAGCCTTTTTAAAAAGAATTGCAAAATTGGGAATAAATATTGAATTTATGGAAAAAAGTTTGAATGATAAAGTTGCTCTCCTCATCATTTTCTTTGATTAGATACTAAATTTGACTCAAAGGTACTTGGGGGTGTTCAGCTTAAATATTAATTACCAATGCAATCTACTGCAAATTTGTAGGCAATTCCCTTCTATAAAGAGGATTACATAGAAACAATATAAACAATTTTCACCATTTGTGATAAAAGTTAGAGCCTGATAAAGAAATTAATCTTCACCAATGATTTTGATGGGAAAAATCAATTTTCTCGCTCTCTGGAAAAAAACTACCATTGGAAATCTTATCAAACTTCTGGAATAGTTAGCATTTACCTAAGAGCAAATACTTGTGGATGGCTCTACATATATGAGGATTCACGTGATACACGAGGACTTAGATCGACCTCGTTTGGGTAACCCTTTGAGGTGGATATTTAGGACACCAAATGTGACCAATACACACAAGGAGCAATATCAACCTCGTGCATTTCTCGTGCATGAGGTGGAGGCACAGGGGAGGGGAAGCAGAAGACTGGAAGGGACCTAGAGGGCCGGGAGGGAAGCTACAAGGCCGGAAGGGGAAGCAGAGGGGCGGGAGGGAAAGGAGAGGGGCGGGAGGGGAAGAAGAGGGCCGGGAGAGGGAGAAGAGAGATGGGAGGGGAAGGAGAGGGGCGGGAGGGGAAGCAGAGGGGCGGGAGGGGAAGGGGAGAGCCGGGTGGGGAAGGGGAGGGCTGGGAGGGGGAGCAGAGAGCCGGGAGGAGAACTGGGGAACCAGGTGGGGAAGCAGAGGGCCGGGACGGGAAGGAGAGGGGTGGGAGGGGAAGAAGAGGGCCGGGAGAGGAAGAAGAGAGCCGGGAGGGGAAGCAGAGAGCCAGGAGGGGGCTCACAGGGCCGAGATGGGAAGCAGAAGGCGAGGAGGGGAGGCAGAGGGCCAGGAGGGGAGTCATGTGGCGGGAGGGGAAGGACAGGGCCTCACCTTCCTGCTCACCTTCTCCCCTTCTCACCCCTTACCTGTCCACCCTTATACCCCTTCCCTGATCCCCTTCTAATAACCTTTGTTCCCACCTTACCCACCTAGTGACCAACCATGTACCTCCCTACTTGTCCCACACTGTGACCAACCATGTACCTCTTTCACTGTTCCCCCTGTGACCATCTATGTAAAGCAGCAGGAGGTGGCAGTTGACAAGAGGAGGTGGCAGGGGATAGGAGGAGGTGGTTGGGGATAGGGGGAGGTGAGAGGGGACAGGAGAAGGCAGTAAGGGGGAAAGGGGACAGGGGGAGGGTACAGAGGACAGAGTTAGGTTGGAGAGGACAGAGATAGATGGCAGGAGACAGGGAGAAACAGGAGGAGCCAGGGGGAGCCAGGGGGGCCAGGGGGAGCCAGGAGGAGGCAGGGGGAGGCAGGGGGAGGCAGGGGGAGGCAGGGGGAGGCAGGGGGAGGCAGGGGGAGGCAGGGGGAGGCAGGGGGAGGCAGGGGGAGGCAGGGGGAAGCAGGGAGAGGCAGGGGGAAGCAGGGGGAGGCAGGGGGAGGCAGGGGGAGGCAGGGGGAGGCAGGGGGAAGCAGGGGGAGGCAGGGGGAGGCAGGGGGAGGCAGGGGGAGGCAGGGGGAGGCAGGGGGAGGCAGCAGGGGACAGGAGGAGGTGGCAGGGGACAGTTGGAGGCGACAAGGCAGAGGAGGCGGCGGCGGCAGGGGACAGGTGGAGGCAAGAAGGGACAGGAGGAAGTGGCATCAGACAGGCGGAGGTGGTAAGGGACAGGGGGAAGCAGTACAGGGGAGATAGGGAGGGTGCAGGGAACAGGAGGCGGCAGGGGACAGGACAATGCAGTAGGGGACAGGAGGATGCAGTATAGGCGGCAGGGGGAAGGTGCAGAGGACAGGGGGAGGTGGCAGGGGACTGGAGGTGGCAGTAGGGGATAGCAGGAGGTGGTAGGGAACAGGAGGAAGTAGTGCAGTGGACAGGGGAAAGGTGCAGATGAAAGGTCAAGGGTACAGGGAACACTGGTAGAGTGCAGGAGACAGGGAGAGGCGGCAGGGGACAAGAGGAGGTGGCAGGGGACAGGAGGAGGCGGCAGGGGACAAGAGGAGGTGGCAGAGGACAGTAG
The DNA here is from genome assembly GCA_936440205.1 of Lepidonotus clava. NCBI lineage: Eukaryota > Metazoa > Annelida > Polychaeta > Phyllodocida > Polynoidae > Lepidonotus > Lepidonotus clava. The sequence continues at coordinate 47,065,728 of OW387142.1, read as the reverse complement.
GAGGAACTAAAGGGGACAGGGGTTAGGTGATGAATGTACTAATGAACGTAAAAAACGGGATTAACACATGATTTCAAACCAAATTATTATGGGTTGGTGTGCCAGTATACCGTTGACCTTTATCCTAACCAAAAACTAAAAGGGCCCGACTACTAAGGCCCAATGTGACGCTATAATATATATTTATTTTATTGATATTATCTCTTCATACATACAAAGTTCTTCCGATACTGTTGATAATACAAAACAATATATATTGTGATTGCTGTAATGATAACTGAATTATATATTGATATTATACCCCAAGCTGTATATAGTTCATTTTTACCCTAAATAACACATAGGACCCAAACTACTTTCATAGAGTACGTTTGGATATTTCCTTATTTACATAATTTTGTATATATCCCAATCTAGTTCATTCCACGTGTCAACCCCAACATAATACGGAATATTTTCTTATTTGTAAAATCAATTTTGAATTTAATCTTTGTATCACTCCTCAATAATATTCCATCATTGTGTCCCATAATATCCTCTCCTTCCTCACTCAATTTAAACATCATTTTCAAGACAATACCATTAAATATTGGCCTTACATCTAGCATCCTTAAGGTTATACTACGGTGATGTATAGCCAAATTACTAAAAATCGCTATATCTCTGTGGCTATTATTGATATCTAAGCATGTAATACATCAAATAAAAGCTCTTATTTTTCTGCATACTATAGTATATGACAGATTCTGAATAAATCTCAACTCAGAAAGCTATGATTTAAAATTGTATTTTTTCACATTTATTTTTTGAATCAAGATGTCTCATTGAATATCATTTTAACATCTTTGAAATTTAGTAACCGTGTCTGAGTTTTTTAATTTAGGCCCTAGTTTTGATTATATGACAAAAAACGGGTAACTTGTTGTCATTTTTGGTCATTTTTTACAGTGTGATTTTCCATGTTTCATAAAATCAAAACTTTTTCCTAAATCACAAATCTGAGACACGGTTCCCTCCATATGGCTATCATCTATATGTATGCCAAAATGTACGTGTTTTTCAATCATTATTAACTAAGTAATTTAAGTGAAAAAATAAAAGTAAAAAACTAGTTTTTCATATTTCCAGCTAATTCGCGCTTGTATTCTACCAAACATAGTTATATAATTTATATCATAGAAAAGAGAATTGAATAGGTTATTAAATGAGATATAATAGATATAAGGACAGGTAACAGCAAACTGATAAATATTCATTATCGGGGGTGCTGCAAAATAGCCACGCATCGCCGTAGTCTAACCTTAATGCCAGTTCACTGTAATGTAAACTCATCTCCTCAGTTGATTCATAGCCATTTTCCCTCAAAATAGTCTTGATCGCCCTTTTTTGCATAAGCTGCAATTTAGTAATTTTTCTCATTGTACAAGAATTATACAGGAATGCTAAATAGTCCAACAACGGCAAAACCATTTGCTTGTATAGAAGAATAGCTGTTTTCTTATCAATAAAACGTCTTATCTGACTCATTATGGTTAGCCTGTTATTGACTTTTGATATAATATTATCCAATTGTTTTTCAAACACAGCAATACAACAGTCATTTTCCTTGATTTTTCCTATGAGATGCCGATATCATGTGCTTTGTTCTTTCCTTATTTAACAATTTTGTTTTTATGGCAGCAATAAGATTCCTATCTTAAAACTAAAGTTTTAATTTTAAGGATGCCTTATTTTAATTAAGAACTGCCCATTCCGAATAAAACTGACAAATTTACACGCTTTACACGATGGAAGATCATGTAAAATGAGTATGGTTCAATTAATAAAACAAAATACATTTCAACATGCATGTAAGTGGACCTAGCTCAGCTTGGGGGAGGGGATGACGCAACCCCCCCGCCCCCCCCCAGATACGGGCCTGATCCTAGGAGTGCATAGATGGTAGCATGTTTGTAGACATCTCTTTCATGCTCTTACAAAAAGATTTAAGCATACCATACATATTTAAGTCTTCATTGTCATAAGTATCTGAACTACTACATTATAGTATTGGTGAATGCTTTTCCAAGTGAAATGACTTTACTTTCTGTTTGTTTTACAGAGATTCAGTCTGGGTGTATGCAGCAGGCCCCACCAGGTGGGGGCTGGTGGAGAAGGACCCTTATGATGGTTCATTGTGGGTGAGGGCCTGGTCACTAGAGGACATGGTGGAGTTGCTGCAGGCCTACTCCCGACACCACCCTGATGTTACAACGACTCACCTGACCATCTGCATGACTGACTATAATGACCTGTGGGGTGTCCCCCGTGAGGCAAACAGCTGGTCTGAGCAGACCTGGACCAGCCTGTTACAGGCAGTACCTGACATGTGGAAACATCAGAAACAAGGCCATAGGAAGAGGCCACATAAGTTACTGATTCAGCTCCCTGATGAAGTCTCCCTGACAGGCTTTCTGGCGTGTCCACCCCCAGAGTCTCTGTCAGGGGGTGTCTTCAGACTGTGGGGTGGTACAGCAGACCTACAGCTGGTGGAGACTTGGGCAGACATGTGTGAAGCAGCAGGGGTCCATGGATGTTTATATGAGACAACCGTTGTGGTGCCATCAGGTGTGGAGGCAGACTCACTGAAGGACAGAGTAGATAGACTCAAGGAGAGTCTAACATTCATTGGTCTAAATTTGGTGGACCAGCAGGGAAAGGTGATTGACACTGTACATAACTACTAAATCAATCATGGTTTTAGTGCACACACATGATCAGTGCTAACCATGACCAGGTCTGGATTCAACCACACCAACTCAAACATCAAACACTGAAATGATGAAACCTGACTGACTGAATGATTATGGTTCTGACCACCATGGACAGTGTAAGGGGTGTATATTTAGGGGAGCTTGAGGGGTCTATGTCACGTGTCAAATTTAAGAAATGGGATTGTCACATGTCCCTCTGGATGTTGTACTGGTTACGTCATATGGCCCAGAGAGGGAATAGGCACCATATTGGTGATCGTCAAAAAAATCATCAATTCAAAACCTCCCGATCAAACTTATTTGATTAATTTATCTTAAAAAAATATGTAAAGTCATAATAAGCCATTACTGTAATTATGAATTCATAAATTGTCAATTTATCAAGTAGCCACGTGGCTAAAGTGACCACAAGGTGATCACTAACATATGGCCATGTGACCTCATCTGAACAAGGTCCATATTATAATTTTTTGTGTCAATTTTAAAATGCTGCCGTGTTGATGTCTGATTTTAAAAAGCCTATGTCATGTCATTTATTTTGGTCTTGTGTCACTATATATATTGCATGTCAAATTCCCCCCACCACGGATGGCATATTTTCCGGGTTTTACCTGCAGGCTATCCTTAATCAGGGTGCATGCTGGGAAATCTGTCAACAAACCATGGGGCTTAAAGGTCAACCCTAAAGAAAAACACACATTCGCTATTAACCCTTGAAGTTTGTCGATCAATATGTGTTCTAGGATAATATCATCTTCTATTTAAGTGTGCAAGTGTTAGATAATGCCTGGTAGGACCTTTGTTACAGGTGTGAAGACACTCTCACACCTCAGTTGTCACCACAAGCTAGGATGCAATAGACCTGTCCACTTAGCCAGCTAGCCTACCCCTTATTTCTATGATATCAACATTTTTAGAAAAATGTTCATCATACTTGATTTACAGTAATTTTCCTAGTACTATTATCCAAAACTAAACTTTATAAGCTTTTACTTTCAATATGATGTTAAATACATAGCTGTAAGACTGGAAAGCAAAAATGGCATTTTCCCATAGGGAACAATGTTAAAGCCCTTCAGCTTTGCTCACAATGTCCAACCCTAAAATCACAAAAACATATTTTATTTTGGTTTACCTAAAATGGGGTGATTAATAATTCATCATCATTCATCAACACCTTATTGATTTAGAAAACACAAGTACTAACTCATTCACTAAGATTTGTGTCAGTGCCTGACTTTGCAAAGTCTGCAATTATGTCCGACCTCTGTATCATGCCAGCAATACATCCAAAGTGAACAGGTCTATATAATTATGGTGTTGTGACGTCATCTAAGCTATAAACATAGCACAGCCTACTACAGAAATGATTTCGGGGCTGGGACGTATATACATAGGCCAACAGCTCCACAATGACATTGTTGATTTCCATCTTATCGTATACAAAATATAAATAACTATATATGTACACACAAATAACTGTATAGACATACATAACATTTGTACAGTTGGTTCTTGGTCAGACAGATATTGGCAGGACTGATTACAAGTTAATCTCAGAGTTGAGGTCACGGCTGATTTGCTTCTCCCTTAAGTTAAGAAAAAATGTGGTATTTGCCCTTATTCAGCAATTTTGATATTTTTTTTATATCATTTCTAAAATGGGCTTAATCAAAATGACATATTTGTCAAAGTTTATGAGATAGGGTAGAACAGGGTTGTACTACGCAAATACAATTACAAAAATATAGTTATCGATTGGTTGAATTTGCTGTAATAGTTTACCTAAATCACGATATTCCTTTATCTTTTCTCTATGTATTTGAGTAATGACAAAGGATACTTTTCCCATACGCAAGGTGCGTGATACAAGCCTGTACTAATTTCTTAAACAATTGAATAGATATTTGGTAAATATGTATGAATAATCTTATCAAAAATGTCGGTGTCTTTTATAGACCTTAGCGGGAAGGTCCTCAGGGCAAAATATTGAAGTATATATGAACCTTGAGCCCATGCACACAGAACGCTTTTTTTTTCAGAGATTATTATAGATTTTGTTTCTAGATATTTTGTGTGGTATAAACATATAAAAATGTGCGATGTTAAACTAACGTTAGAATATGTACAATCATATTCCTGAACGGTTAGTGCTAAAACAAATTCAATGGATACGTCACATAGGGTTCTACAACACAAAATAGGACCGGGTAATGTTATTTCAACAAACTAATAAGTGTAAGACAAAAATGTGACTATATCAAAGATGTACCTCAAAGATAATGTGCGACTTGCCACCTTGACAAATGCTCGTCATTTTAGCGAGAATCAAGGGGAGACGTCAAAATTCCCCCCAGCCAACCAGCCAGCAATATCAATACATTGTTACCTAGACATACATAAAAAAAATTTCAATGTTTTTTAAAGAATGATCTTTGGGGTTAACCCCGGTTTTCAGAGCATTACAATTCACAATGAATGGTGAAAATAATAATGATATCTAGATTTTTACACAGGTAAAGTTCAGAAAAACAGACACATATATTATGTATATCTATAATTGTTGCTGTGTCGTATTCTCTAGCCCTAAGCTAAGCTCCAGGTTAGTTATTGCAGGCTGAACTTATATATGAATTATTCAAGTTAACACTTTAGGCCTATTCCCCTAACAGAGATTGCAAATCTCATACAATTCAGATTCAAACCAAAAAAAGAACCCTTTTGCACTTTTGCACAAGACAACCTCTGGTAATAATGGTAATAACTGGTCAGAACCTTCAAAATCAGCATTTCGGTTCTCCTTTAAGTATAGAAATTTTCATTAATCTTGGTTTTACTTTTGCTTTAAAATGAGGGAGATCAATATTAACTAATATCTTATTTGTAACCTGTATATATGTATACCATTTTCCGTGTTGGTTTAAAAAATCGCTCATTACTCTTTGATATATGACAAAAATTAATATATTTTCTATGCTTTTTCCTATATTTTTGACAACAAAATCAGTTCAAATTAGCTTCCAGGTGATTAAATTCTATGAATAAGCTATCTGTGGTAGGGAGAATTTAAGAAATGGTCATTTCGCCCTGTCAATATTGTACAACAGAACATACTGATGTGAAGGGTGAAGAGGAGCGGGTTAGCTGTTTGGGGGTCACTGAAGGAGGTATGGGGTCACTGAAAACACAGCTCTGTGCCTGAAGACTTCTGTTTTTCCTCACCTTAGACAAGCATGTGTAAATGTTCCCTTTCAACTTGAATTAATAGTGCTTTTGTAGCCAAATAATTGTTCCATAGATGATCATGAAGCTGTACGAGAGTGGAGAGGCGCAGCTGACTCTAAACAGTGACTACCATGTTCTTGTATATATTATTAAAACATTATTTTCCTTGTGCATTATTACACTGTATTCATACTTATTTAGTTTTTATCTGTCAATCTTACATGATCTGACACTGCGTGTTTGCTGCCTTATCTGTGTATACATATGTTACCTATTCCTACTTTTTTTTGTAATTATTGAGGTGAGAAGCCCTAGATTATTGGATTTGCATATCACATATATATCCTGTCACCTGTTATGTGCTGTAACCTATATTGGACTTCGTGATGTCTGTAAAAAATGAAGAACACTGATTCTTAGTTAAAAAGTATAGACCAGTATAATAAAAGACTTTAAAAAGGTTTGGTCTACGTGTATATTGATTAAAGGATGAAAAATATGATAGAGAGAAATTCTCTAGTGACCTGTCTCAAATTCTGTTTCTAATTATAAATACAATAATGTGTGCTTAAAATTGTATTTGAAATATCAATTGTAATTAGACGTTCTAATACTAGAGAGTTGTGAATAATTCACAATTTGAGAGCTTTTTTCATGGATTATAGATAACAAAATCTACTACAGAAAAAAATGCACTATGAAAAAGTTTAAACATATTTTTTAGGACTACTATTTCAAGTATAAGTTCTTTTTTGGTCTCTACTGATACATGAGATAATAATATGATGGGATGATGTATTACTGCAGTTGCAGCATTTAATAATTAGAAATTCAACACTTCCAACTGTGATTAAGGATAGACAACAATGGTGTACGGCTTTTTCAGGAAACTGTACATGAATTCCTTAATAATATTCCAATCCTATCATACTATACATGCTTTGAAAGCTCATATTTTAAGAAATTGAGATGAATTCAAAATGGAGAGTACATACGTTTCTAATGTTTCACATACATCTTCACAATAATCTTGTGCAGGGAAGAATGTCTTAGAATTTTATATGAAGCCCTAGATTTGGTTTTATAGTCATAAATCGCTAAAGTGAATAGAGAATGTTTTGGGACTTTTTCATAAAACCATTTTCTGAATTATAATAAAGGAGAACTAGGCCCTATACAAAAATTATGAGACATGCTTCCTTCCATACATATGACGAGAAGATATGCAATCCCGTTTGAAATTCTAGGTGAGGTATTGATATTCAAAAATATAAACTAGAATATTATAATTTTCAGGTTTTTAATTCACCTTCACAGTAGCTGTTTTAGTAATTTTCATATATTTTTTTCATTAGATTGGGTTATATTTGTTGGCCATTCCGTGATGTGTGGCATGTTATAATGCTACAATAAACATATATTATTGTGAGTGTGATTTGAGGTTACTGTGCTATTCACATCCCAATCACTGGAGTTTTATTTTAAAAAAAACACACATTTACCAGAAAAAAAGATGTGGTGCAAGCCCATGCGACTCCCTCCTAGATCCATCTATGTTATACTTTTTAACACCCATCCATATTTCCACATGTTTACATTCTTAATAGATATCCACTTTCCCACTTTAACCTAGCTTCCACTAGGTGTCAGGTCTGTGCAGTTACCTGCATCGTATCCTGGCCTTAGTTTCCCTGGTCACCCTGAGATGGCACAACTGGGCCTATCCTGCCACATGTCACAGGGATGAAATAAAAGGGTCACCCTTTTGGTGGACTAGCTAACATCTATACACACGAGGTTGAAAATGACCTTGTGCATATAACACCCTATTATATGCATGAGGAGTTTCTCAGACCTCGTGCATACACTTTTGAGAGACTCAAAGATGATTAGAAGGACCTCGTGCATGTAGCAGAATGTGGCATATGGCCTCCCCCTGTCTCCCACTGTGGGGCTCTGGATGTGGGAGTCTTGATGTCACATGTCAAATTTAAAGGTGCTTGGGTGTGTTCAGCCTGATTTTTTATTGACCAGTCAAATTTCTTGGATAATTTTTTTCGTCAAAGCTTATATCTATAGAAGTAAATAGAGACTGAAAGTTCGATCTTTTGCCGTTTGTGACAGCAGTTACAGCCTGAATTAGAAAATGACCTTTACTGTTGGTTTCTATGGGAAAATCAGTTTTTGTAAAATAACAAAAAACTATTCATGCAATTCCCACCAAACTCAGTATATAACATGCATAGACAATTACTCATGTTTTAAGAGAAAATAAAGAACACTAACTGTTTGTCAGATTAGTTATAGTTAATAAACTTAAAAATGTGAGCATTTGAGCACTATTTCCTTGGATCCTTCTGGGAAATATTACTTCATTCAAAGAAAAATTATGTGCATTGGACTCTCTTGGGTATCCAAATACCTAAAAAAAGTATTTAGATTGTTTTAGAAACAAAATTTTTCTTTAGTTCTTAATAAACCTCCCAGGTGGTGCCCTGAGTACTGTCCCACTGTGTCGTACTGCCTCCCCCGTTCCCCTACCATCTCCTCCTGTCTCATACTGGTTCACCCTGTCCCCTACCACCTCGATTGTCCTGTCCCTATCTTCTTTTCTTGTCCTGACCACCTTCCCCTGATCACAGGGTGGGAGAGTGAAGGAGGTGCATGGTTGGTCCGAGGGTGGGAGAGTATAAGGAATTGTGCCCACGGAATTGTGCCCAAATGGTCCACAGGACTGCAGTGGAAGAACATTTAATAAAGTGAACTCAGCCTGTATTAAAATCCAATAAAGAAGAAGAAGCAAAAAAAAATACATGGTTGGTCACAGATCAAGAAGGTCCGACAGTGAGGGAGGTACTTGCATGGTTGGTCACAGGGCAGGCCAGCGAGGGAGGTACTGTGTTCTTGTAGGTTCAACAAATCATAATTCTAGGGGCATGTGCAAATTATACTATCAATAATGTATTCTGTTGATATACAGCAGTTCTTAAAAAGTAGATATCAAGTGAACTCTAAATGTTTCCACGAGAGAAAATGAGCTTGCTTTCCATGAAGATTTATAGTTAAAGGAAAACTTGCACATAATTGCTGGATAGTTATTTTTCAATAAATTTAATTCAGCAGGTTATTTGCAACTTGTACTATCAGCGTAAGCAAAATCAAAGGAAAATTCCTAGTTTGCACACAGTTATGGGAGATTAAAAAACTTTTATTTCATTTCATTTTTCAAGGGAAATCCCCTATTTAATGACGTAGCAAGGGGAGTTACTGGGGAATCCCATCTGCCCATAAAAGGGAATCCCCGTCCCTGCAGAATTTGTAATAAAGGTTATGCTCTCTAACCCAAATTATATATATTTGGCCCAATACAACTCGTGATAAATCAAAATATATATCCATCGACAACTATCTATTAATCAGGAAATCCCAAAGTAACTTTAGAAGGAATCCCCGTAGCTGTGACGTAGCAAGGGGAGTCCTGAGCAGCCCAGCATTCAGGGAATTCCCAAAATTATATCGCTTTCCTGAATAATTCCCTAAAATCTCAACGTTTTCACATTTTCACTTTAGAAATACTTTAGGATTACTTATGTCTAGTTAATCAAACAAAATATAGCACGTCGTGAATTTATGTGCAAGTTTTCCTTTAAATAAGCAAGACCCTCACCCATGGACTAATTCTTATGAATGCTCAACATTTTAGTATTTAGCCCATAAGTGGACCAACTTCTTTTCTGAAATCCTGTATCCACCCCTGTGGCCTAATAGAAAGAAGTCTATAGGTTTAAAGTGACATATAAAAGCAGCTCTATATGATAAAAGACTATAAAGGTATCATCTCCTAAAGCCATATTCAACTTTAATTCTCCCTACCAGGGATAGCTGATTCAAATCAGTTTAGACACATTAATTCAAGGACACATGGTGAAGGTCGCGACCTCACCTGGTGGATATTTTCTTACACCAAGAAGACTCGAATATGCTTCTCTTTTTCATACCCCAGGTCAAAGATGATGCAGGTTCAGTACTAGTAGTTCTGGCAGAGAAAACAGTTCCGCTTGTTAGGTTATTCTAAGCATAACTTTTTCCAGGGTATGATAAATATATAACCAACTGTAGAGAAAATATATTACATTAATAATAACAGTTGTGAGACAAGTTCATAAATGACCCTGCATTTTCTGATTGATCACAGAGACCCCACTGCCCCTATCCCTGTGACTTATGTCCTGTTCACCATAAAGTGCCTCCCACTCGGCAATCAGAGACCTTGTATGTATATATAGGATATATCGAGACTGGAAAGCCAGGGGTAAACCTGTTATGTACTTCTGGCCTGCCACCTAGGTGCTGGTTGGATCGGATTTGGATTGACCATTATGCCTGTGGTAAAAATGACCTGCGAGGTGCCACCTGCCATTCTAAAACTACATTGGTAATGATCAGACCCTGGTCATGGTTGACCAGGTTGGTTCCAACCAGCCACTAGGGGAATGAGCACATAGGCCCAAAGAGAAGCTTTCCAGTCTCTATATATCCTATACATACATATAAGCTCTCTGCAGCAATGGAAGTATCATACATACATTATCATCTTACTACGCAATTGTCATACACTTTATGTCGGCAGGTGAGTTGGCAATAATTATAGAAATTGTGAAATAAAAAAAAGGTAAACTGTGAAATCGTCCTTCACACGTAAATAGTGTTTTTCATCTGTCACTTAAGAAAGCACATTAGTTTTCTATTATAATATTATTATATTTTAAATGGTATCGCTCATTCAATAGTCCTATATGTCGATATATTATTCAGCCCTAAGTATAAAACAAAGATTTAAAATATATTTGGGATTATTTTTGGTAAAAAATCGGTTATCGTAGGGATTCCCAACAAAAGTATCAAACATGCTTGATAAATTTTCGTGACATTTATATCGTGATAAAATGCATCTTAAGATAAAATTGTACAATTTTGCAAATGGGATATTTTCATTGTGGGTGCATTGTCGTAAACTCAAAGATTTCACTGTTTTGCGATATTTTATTCCCCTGTGCAGAGGGCCTTAACCCTCCTGTCCCCCTTCTCATCATACCTCATGTCATACCTCACCTCCCTTAGTGGGGTCTGTTAAGGTCATTTTTTTGAGAAATCGTTACGCGGCGGATAAAAGCACCAAATTTGGTATGTAGCACCTCTGAGGCATAACTATCAAATCTGGAAGGGGAGCCACGTTGAAATATCAATAGGACGGATGTAGGGGCCCAAAAACCAATATGGCCGACTTTTACTATAAAAATTCTTACATCTCAGCTTCTAAAAAGACTAAAGAGTCATGGTTGGTGTCAAAATTGAGGGATTATGGGTCAGGGAATTCAATTATTCATGTTGCAAGTCAATGCAGAAATCCAAAATCCAAGATGGCTGACCAATTTTGAGAAATATTATGATTTTTAGCTACTAAGGCATAAGGCAAGGTGAAATGGTTCCAATATCAGTTGTTAATAGCCTAGAGGGCTAAATAAATATGATTTTCATCCAATACAATACCATAAATTTCAAAATGGCTGATTTCATTAGTATGATACCTTTGATAATGACCGCTGGATTCCAAAATAATTCAAAAGAAAGGATATAGACTTTACTCTTTTGCCACAAGATTTCTTGATTTCATTTGGTATGATGATCCCCTGGGACCCCTTCATTGAATTTAAAAGGGGAGCCACCTTGAAATATCAACACAACCCCAGTGGGGGCCAAAAATCCAATATGGCCGACTTTTATTGAAATAATCTTATATCTCAGCTTCTGAAATGCCTAGAAACACATTGCTTTTGTCCAAATTGGTAGATTATAGGACAGGGAATTTAATTATTTACCTTTCGAATCTATACAATAGGTCTAATCGAAGCTAGCCCAAAGTTTTGGTTAAATACCTTAAATTTCAAATGCTAAAAACATACAAAATTTGTCAAAATTTCATTTTGGTATTTCAAGATGGCTCCCCTTCTAGATTCAATAGTTATGCCTCAGAGGTGCCTCATGCAAAATTTGGTGCTTTTATCCGCCGCGTAACGAAAATGTTGTTAACAGACCCCACTACCTCTACCGGGCAGGGAGGACTTTATGATAACTGCCCGACCCGGGTTCACTCAAACCTGGCCATGTTTCTATGTTTTAAAGGGGAAGGGCGATGGTGAGACATTGACAGGCGCATAAATATGGAAATGAAGGGGGTTATCATTAAAACTTAAATCCATACAGTCTATTATTATATATCAAATTTGTAGTGCCTATTCCTTCAGCATTTATTGTACACTGTGCAATAATACAAAATTATTGCCCCGTAAGTCTCCGTAGGGCAATAATGATGCTTGTTTGTGTGGGAACCACGTAAACAACCCTCAAACCGGGCCAAAATTGTCTCATTTGATGAAAAAACAATGTGAAATCGATTTGATTACCAGCAAATTTGGAAAAAACATTGATTCACTGCCATCTTTGGTCTCCTCCTTTCTAGTTTATGCATGAAACTCCAGATGGCGGGGCAGTGGTTGTCTCGATCCAATTTATTTCCTTTAAATTCACAATTTTATGCATCTTTTATGCGTTTTAATGCATAGATTCATCAAAATATTGAAAATAACGTATGAATTGACGATTAATAATACATTAAAATTTGTAAATGAGATGTTTGATGCATCGAGCAAACGGTAGCAAGGCTAGGAACTCTCTGCCGAGGAGGTGCATTCAACGCATCCATGCAATGGCAGCACCCAGCACGTGAGGTAAATAAACAGAATTCGTCTTATTTTTTCACATATCTTCAGCATAGGCAGGTATTTGATATATAATAAAACAAGAACTAACCTCGAGGGCCCTCAGCCATGATTATTGCCCCTTGCCCCTTGTCGCAAAGCCCTCGACCCTCCGACAGAGGGGCAATAATCAAGGCTTCATGCCCCCTTGGTTAGTTCTGTGTATTTCCTTAAGCTTCACATGATGGAAAACTTTGTTTGGAGATTGTACAGGAATAACTTTGTAACAGGCCAATAGTGTGGTAGTCATTGAGTTGAGAGCATTCCTTCATTCCCCTGTGGCCCGTTGTACAATAATTTTCGTAACAAAGAAAATAAAAAAACAACGAAACATTTTGTTGTTACTTTTATCTTAACAATGAATGTTTTGACACATTTTTTTTCTATACTTAGAATGCTCTCAAAGAGCTGTAACTTTTACTGATTTTTTTCTTTTTTTTTCTCTTTTTAGAACAGTTTAAAGATTTAAATTTCATTCATTAGAACCAGAGATATTGCATTTTCGTTACAACGAAACATTTCGTTGTTAAGCAAAAGTTCGTTGTGCTTTCGTTGTTTGATCCTCACAACGAAAATCCATTGTGCAACGGGCCACTAACCCCTCATAAGATCTTCTTTGATGCGCCTCCCATCAATCGTATCTCTATAATTACCCCTCATCTATTTCCTTATACCTTTTTTCACCCTATCTATCTATCTCTCAGATAAGATCAGCCCCAGGCTATTGATTCCCCCAGACATACCTCGCTGAACTTCACCTGTGACAAAAACATACAAAGCTCAAAATAATGATGCTAGTTCAATACAGACATATGCACAATGCACATTCTGATGCTAGAAAGTAAGGTTAAATAGTATTAGTTTTACCCTCTGATGAAGATTTGTATATAAAAAAATGAATAAAGAAAGCATATGAACAGATTGATGGTATAGCTCCCTGATTCATTCTATTAATCTCAAGGAAGACATTTCAAAATAAATACTGGATGCGAATATGGATCTCTTTGACAAAGTACAAAATTTAATGGCCAATCCATTGGGCTGACTGCAGCTGATACACGCTTTACTGTATCCCCCTCTCCCCATTGCCACTACCTTATAACCACCCCCATTCCCTGCCCAATCTATGGCGCCCTTGTAGTGGGGTCTGTTAACAACATTTTCGTTACGCGGCGGATAAAAGCACCAAATTTTGCATGAGGCACCTCTGAGGCATAACTATTGAATCTAGAAGGGGAGCCATCTTGAAATACCAAAATGAAATTTTGACAAATTTTGTATGTTTTTAGCATTTGAAATTTAAGGTATTTAACCAAAACTTTGGGCTAGCTTCGATTAGACCTATTGTATAGATTCGAAAGGTAAATAATTAAATTCCCTGTCCTATAATCTACCAATTTGGACAAAAGCAATGTGTTTCTAGGCATTTCAGAAGCTGAGATATAAGATTATTTCAATAAAAGTCGGCCATATTGGATTTTTGGCCCCCACTGGGGTTGTGTTGATATTTCAAGGTGGCTCCCCTTTTAAATTCAATGAAGGGGTCCCAGGGGATCATCATACCAAATGAAATCAAGAAATCTTGTGGCAAAAGAGTAAAGTCTATATCCTTTCTTTTGAATTATTTTGGAATCCAGCGGTCATTATCAAAGGTATCATACTAATGAAATCAGCCATTTTGAAATTTATGGTATTGTATTGGATGAAAATCATATTTATTTAGCCCTCTAGGCTATTAACAACTGATATTGGAACCATTTCACCTTGCCTTATGCCTTAGTAGCTAAAAATCATAATATTTCTCAAAATTGGTCAGCCATCTTGGATTTTGGATTTCTGCATTGACTTGCAACATGAATAATTGAATTCCCTGACCCATAATCCCTCAATTTTGACACCAACCATGACTCTTTAGTCTTTTTAGAAGCTGAGATGTAAGAATTTTTATAGTAAAAGTCGGCCATATTGGTTTTTGGGCCCCTACATCCGTCCTATTGATATTTCAACGTGGCTCCCCTTCCAGATTTGATAGTTATGCCTCAGAGGTGCTACATACCAAATTTGGTGCTTTTATCCGCCGCGTAACGATTTCTCAAAAAAATGACCTTAACAGACCCCACTATTGAGAGGGAGGTGAGGGGGGGGGGGTCCTGATGTCACATGCCAAATTTAAGAAATGGCCCTGTTGGCCTGTTGAATTTAAGAAATAGCCCTGTCACCCTATTGAATTTGAGAAAAGGCCATGTCCCATGTTACTGGTGCCTAAAGGACCATGCCGTCACATTAAATTTGGGGGTATAGACCTTGTGCAGATGTGGTCGCATGACCACTTTTTGGTAATCACCATGTGCTCATCATGACCATGTGGCAATCAGAAATATAGAGAATTTATGAATGCCAAGTGATGAAAATAGGTAATCATGACTTAATGGACTCATTTAAGATGGATGTACTATCAATTCTTTTCTAGATGCTTTTTTACATTAATTAGTAATAATTTCAATTTGATCACCAATATGGCGTCCAGTCCCTTTGTGGGCTCTGTGACATCATCTGAACAACGTCTATTGGGCTATATCTATGTACCATTACACACGGACCTGTCCACCGTCCATCAACACTCAGTAACGGTGATCACTCATAACACCCTGAGGACAGGCTCTATGATTTCACGGTATCTACCTGGCCCACAGGTATGTCGCCATACTCGGTTTACCAGAAATGTCACCAACATAGGACTGGGTCAGGGACAGGTGTGACAAGGTCAGAGATAGGTGTGACAAGGTCAGGGAGGGGCATGACGAGGTCAGAAAGAGGTGTGACAAGGTCAGGAAGAGGTGTGACAAGGTCAGGGACAGGTGTGACAAAGTCAGGGAAAGGTGTGAAGAGGTCAGGGACAGGCTTAACAAGGTCAGGGACAGGTGTGATTGGGTCAGGAACAGATGTGGCAAGGTCAGGGACAAGTGAGACAAGGTCAGGGAAAGGTGTGAAGAGGTCAGGAACAGGGCTAACAAGGTCAGGGACAGGTGCGACAAGGTCAGGGATAATTGTGTCAAGGTCAGGGACAGGTGTGACAATGTTAGGGATAGGTGTGACAAGGTAAGGGATAGGTGTGACAAGGTCAGGGATAGGTGTGAAAAGGTCAGGGACAGGTGTGACAAGGTCAGAGATAGGTGTGACAAGGTCAGGGAGGGGCGTGACAAGGTCAGAAAGAGGTGTGACAAGGTCAGGAAGAGGGGTGACAAGGTCATGGACAAGTGAGACGAGGTCAGGGAAAGGTGTGAAGAGGTCAGGGACAAGTTTAACAAGGTCAGGAATGGGTGTGATGAGGTCAGGAACAGGTGTGACAAGGTCAGGGACAGGTGTTACAAGATCAGGGACAGGTGTGACAAGGCCAGGGATAGGTGTGATATGATCAGGGACAGGTGTGACAAGGTCAGAGAGGGGTTTGACAAGGTCAGGGAGGGGTGACAAGGTCAGGGTAAAGTGTGACAGGGTCAGGGATGGGTGTAGAAAGGTAAGGGACAGGTGTGACAAGGTCAGGGACAGGCCCAGCTATCAATTTCCGGTTGTTACGTTGCCAGAACATTGGACTTCGGTTTTAACAATGTTGCAAAATAACGTTTTCACAACGTAAATTTGTGGACTCTGAGTAGGCAGATCTTTTGCAGATCCCTTTCTTTTTTTTTCAGAAATTTTGTTTGATGTCAGAACATGTTGATTTAATGTTGCCTTACAATGTTGTGACAACATTGTGAAAGTAATGTTGTCACAATGTCATGAAATTAATGTTGTTACAAGGTTGTGAAATGGTAATGTCACAACGTTATTTTGAAACATTGTCTGTATGTTGTTGCACAACATTGTACATTAGGTTGTAGCAACGTTGCTGGTATGTTTTCTTCCCCAAGTTGTAAAAAGCTAATGTTGCACAGACCCCCTTCTAAAATATCCGCCCCCCCCCCCAATCAATACAATGATAAAGTTGAGTTATGTGCCCTTGCCCCCCCTTTTTTTTCTGGCCAAATTTAGCTTTGTAGTGTTAATCTATACATCCTATTCATAAACAAGAACATTTTGAGACCTATTAAACAAAAAACAAACCTCCCTCTGACAAAAGCTGGCTACGGGCCTGATGCACAATGTTGTCAGAATGTGCACAATGTTGTCACAACATTGTGTGTTTGCTGGGCCAGTGTCAGGTACAACAAGGTCAAGGAAAGGTGTGACAAGGGCAGGGACATGCATAAGTAGCTCTTGATATATAGTTGTATACTTTCTGGGAGATAAAGGTAATTTGAAGTTACATTAATTTTATTTCCAAATGATGTTTATTTAAAATGGCATTTTATTGACAACAAAAAAGCTTAGTGGGAGACTGAATATATTACTTAAAATACTTGCTTAAAAATTCTCTACTGTCATCTTTTTGGGCTTAACCTTGACATGGCGTCCATACAATGTTTTTTGATGGATTCTTTATCTCCTGAATCCTCTGATTTCAAATCTGCCGGGTGCCAAGCTGAAATCTTTGGGCAACTCGAGTTATTCACGCTATAAGAAAAAAAGTTGGAAAATACAATTTAAATCATAAAAAAAATACATTTTTGATGTATAGTTCACAACTACTGTATTGTGGAGCATTTAAGTCTATAAAACATGATAGAAAACATGTTACTAACCTTTTTGTTATATGTAATTGACCTATGACCTATCTAGGTCACTTATGTAGGTCACAGATATGAGATATTGTCAATCATTTTAATGAATGAGAATATAGGTTGCTTTGCATGTCAGGGGCCAGAAATAATAGTAAAATTTACTATTATCCAAAGAACCTTTCTTGTGTGAAGTTTAATAGTGATTTAATCACTATTAAACTTCACACAAGAAAGGTTCTTTAGATAAATACTTTATTAATACATAGTTATCCACAATAGACTTGCTCTTTCTCCTCATACATATTATATGCTTGGAGACATACAAACATGTAGACCAAGAATCTTCCCATTGATATTTACTTCACTGAATATAGGTCCTGGCAATGTAGTAGTTTTTTAATAGAATCATAATCATCCAGGGAATTAGACTTGTTGAGGCCCTTAGGTTATGATGATAATTATATATCTATTTTTCAATGTAACCAAACTTTGTGAGAGCACAATTGTTCTTGCATTTTCAAGCCATGAACAGTCAGGAATAATAGCAAAATGACCTTTATTCAGACTTCATAAAGAATTCAGCATTAAATGTTGTGTGATAAATGATTATGATAGATATACACTTTCATGTTCATCATTGATAGCATAATTCATAAGTAATCAATCTTAAAAACATATTTCCGATTATATTCTGTAATGACTCATTTAAGATTATATAAACCATAAAGATTTAAGGGTCCTCTTGCTCTCTGTGAGGAAATACTGTGATATGGCAATATATTACATGAAATCCTGCCAAACTAACTTATGCCATCTTTATTCTGGGGACATACCTAGGAGATTATGATAGCCTTATTTATTCATCAATGTTGCACATCAACTTACCAATAATCATAGTAAATGATGATTATCGTGATGTCTTGGGTATGAAGAAAATAATCAATATTGTTTTGTTTGTTGGGGTAGCTTAACGTCTGGCCAACCCTTATTGGTTATTTCCAGGCTGCACAAGGTAATGCTTTTCAGCTAAGGGGTAATTGTATCTATGATATGATTTAGAAGAAACCCGCCACTGGGTGCAATACCTTACTCGTTCCGAAGAGTGGCAAGAGGTCTTTCATGTGCAATGTCCCATAGAATGGACACCACACACCTGGCCTTTGGTGACCCTGTCGGGAGCACAGGGTAGATAATCAATAGATCACTGGCTTCTTATGCATCTATGTAGATGTCTTCCACACCTAAATATTTATCTTGACATACTTGTTTGGTAGTGCTCAAAATATATGCTCTTGAGAGAGGGAACACCCAACCTAAACCTATTTGTGCAGTTTTACATTTCTATGTGTTTTGACTTTTATTCAGACCTTGTGGTATTCCCAAGAGTTGAAAGAGTATCTCTGATAGGTCAGATATGATATCTACAAAACATTGTGCAGTTGAAGTGTGGGAATTCAAGAATATTATAAGGTCCTCAGTTGTCATCAGGATAATCTCTGTTTGGCATTTACCTAGTCTACCAGGTTAAGATCGAGTTTAAATAGTAATATGAATGGGAATTCTCTATTATAGGCTTCTTTCTAGGATATCTCAATCTCTGAGACATGGGTCTTGAGAGGGATGTACAGGAAAAGACTATTGCTTATTATTGATTATCATACCCAGGTATTTTACAGAATTAAAAGTATGTATGTATTTTCATGTACATGTCCTAGAGTAGGGCCCATACAGTGTGCTTCTTTATACATGTAGGTAAAGGGGGCCAGACTTCTGACCACTGGAGGGCACTGCGTGCCCACTCCCTGGTCAGAAGTCTCATCAGAACTTCCATCAGAACTCTGGGAATATATGAAGCCCATGATATTAGGGCTAGTGATTACGTCTGTTGTATGCCCTGGAGTAGTACAGACTATGTTTATTGCACTATTGGATATACTTCAACAATAAAGGACTATATATTTTCATCCTTTACTATTTAATCTTTTGGGATATACCCTGGGGACGGTTTTGCTTTTGATATTATCAGGGGCTTGTACATTATATGGGGTAAATAACAATATCACCTACATAAAAACATACAGCTCTTTGTTTTTAACTGCAACTACAGATAATTATTAGTCAGATGAAGACACTTGACTATGAAAAAACATTAGCATTATGTGCTTTAAGAAAATCAGGGACTGTCTGAGATGGTTAGAAAGGGATATATGTTTTAAGGAGTAGCATTGACTGAACAAGTCAGGGAGAAAATGTATTAATAAAATGAGAGCACTCCTATGTCACAGCTGTAGATGACAATTAGAAAGACAAAAGGTGGAGAGAAACAAAGTTTGAACACATTTATAGGCCAGGAAAGTTAGTTTTTATAAACAATATAACTTAAATGCCAACACATACCCCAAAATAAGGTGAATTCATATTGGAATAGATGGAGATGATTTTATCGACAGACATATTTTTCTTAGATCTAGCTGTCCCTCCCTATTTGTCCCTTTTAATCATAGCTGTAGAGCACTGCATAGCATTTTAAGACAGCCCTCATACAAGTCTCACATTTTGCATTGTTTGTGTGTGCATTCTACAACAAGTAATTGGTTTTTTTATATACTGACATGACTTTGGAATAGTTCTAAGCAATGTCTATATTGTTTGATAGACCCATTTTTGTGAATAACTACAGTAAACTATATGTCAAATCTGAACATATGACTCATTTTCCCCCATAGCCCATTAGTCTACTCTAATCCTAAATTCTTTATTATCATTTGTAATTACTTGGTACATGGAGTTACATGTGTTGTCTAAAAAATGTTTGATTACTTTGAACAATAGATATAAATCATTATTACATGAGGCCCTTAACAACTCTAATGATCTGGATGATTCTTGGTCTATTGAAAAATACGACATTGTTAAGGACCTAAATTCAGTGAAGTTAATATCAATGGGAAATTCTTAGTCTATATGTTTGTATGTTTGCAAGCATATGATATATATGAGTGAGAAAGAGCAAGTCTATTGTGGATAACTATGCATAAGTAATTATTTATGTAAAGAATCTTTCTAATGTGAAGTTCAATAGTGATTTACAATTATTTATGGACCCAGACATGCACAGAAACCTTTATTCTCATTCATTAAAATGATTGACAATATCTCATACTTGTGACCTACATAAATGACCTAGAAAGGTCATAGGTCAATTACATATTACAAAAAGGTTAGTAACATGTTTTCTATCATCTTTTATGGATTGACATGCTCCACAATACAGTAGTTGTGAACAAATAATCAAAAATGCATTTTTTATGATTAAAATTGTATTTTTCAACTTTTTTTCTTAAAACGTGAATAACGCGGGTTGCCCAAGGATTTCAGCTTGGCACCCGGCAGATTTGAAATCAGAAGATTCAGGAGATAAAGAATCCATCAAAAAACATTGTATGGACGCCATGTCAAGGTATACCCCTCTGGCCAATAGACTATATGTAGATCGTATAGGAATTATGATAGGAATATGTTTCAACAACAATAACAAAATCACAAGTCGGATGAATATTGATTTATCACTGATCTGAATGGATGTTGGGATTATATTTAGGATGTGATCTCTGAGTATATTGATTATATGTGTCCTCTGAAATATAGAAAAGTGAAAAAGAAGAGGGAACCATGGGTTACAAATGAGATACTTGAACTAATTTTTGATAAAGATGAAGACTGGAAATTAGCCAAATCATCAGGTAAGATCGAGGAGAGAACTAGGGCTAGGTATATGAGAAACCATATATACTCTCAATTTTATCAGGAGGGCAAAAAGAAATTTTATTCAAAAAGAGATTATAAGGGACAATAACATGACCAAGAAGTTTTGGGAAAAGCTTAAATCAATTATTCCAAATTCTGAGAGTAGAAAAATTATCAGACTTATTGATCAGGACTCGGGAATTGATGTACCAAATGAAGATACTGCCGAATATATAAATAACTTTTTTGCAAACATAGGGCCTAACTTATCTACAAAAATGACTGGTCCTATGGATTTGGATGCCTATCACCTAGCCCCATACTCCTATATGTCATCTATACAGGTAAATCAGGCAGAGGTGTTAAAGGCTGTAAAAGAGATTGATGAATATAAATTGAGTGCAATTCCTGGGTTCTCTTCAAGAATATTGAAAGATGCTTTTACTATTATTATACCACATTTAACCCATATATGTATAATTGTTCTTTTGTTGAATCCAGGTACTAAATCAGGTACAGAAACCAGGTACTAAATCTGATGCTAATAATTTAAGACCAGTTTCTTTACTGCCATTGCCAGGAACGATAGCTGAACGCTTGGCACATGATAAAATTAATAAACATTTGGAGTCTAATAGGATGATTAATGAGAATCAGGGTGGATTTAGGAAAAATAACTCGACTATTAATACAATTGCTGAATTTATGGATGATGTTGCTCTTGGCCTAAATTTTTTAAATTTTTTTTTATTTGTTTATTATCCTGGCCCATCTTGACAATGTCGGTTTTCTGATGGGACCAGCGTAAAGGTTATACAACATTTAATAATTTTCTCATTCATATATACAATCATTGAAGTGTTTCATACAAGTGGATCTCCAAAGTCAATTGGTATAGTGGGGTAAGGTGTCAGGAACTCTCAGTATTACCTATATACAATATTGATTTTTAATACATTAGTTATCCTCAATGGAAAGCATCCAGCGCTTCATATGAGTCTTAAACTTTGTGTATAAATCAATATTACGCACATCTACAGGCAATTCATTCCAAAGTAGGGCTCCTAGGTAATAAATATCATTCTTATATTGTTCACAAGATGGTCTTAATGTATAGTAAATACAGGCTTTGCATCACCTAGTATTTATGTTTCTATTGTCAACCAAGAACATATGGTTTTGCTGTTTATACATAAAATTCAATATATGTACAATTCTTCGATTTTGTAAGTATGGCAGAGTAGCATTTTAATCACATACTCTTAGTTTTTTTTATATTTTTCGATAATTTATTACCTTTGCACCAATTTGCAATATTATTTAGATCATGCTGCAAGAATAGATGAGTGGTGTAAACATCAACAGCCGAAGAAGTAATCACAGTGTCATCAGCATACAAGTTTGTTATACAATTTTTTACAATGCCATTTAAATAATTAATATAGGCTAAGAAAAGCAACGGGCCTAGTGCCAATCCTTGGGGTACGCCACAGGTAATAATGCTAAAATCAGAGGAGATGTTATTGACTAGTGTAGATTTAGATTGATCAGCTAAATAATTTGCTATCCAATTGTTTTGAATTGATATTGTTATAAAGTACATTAGTCAAACTTGCAATGGCAGAAGTTGTTGAATGGTCTTTCCTGAATCCACTCTGATTTGGATTTAAATAACTATTCTCCTCCAAATAATTGGATAGCCTTTGGTGAACTATTTTCTCCATAATTTTGCCTGGTAGAGGTATTAATGATATTGGCCTATAGTTTGTACATTCCTGTAGGTCACCTTCTTTTGGGAGTGGGGTAACAATGGTCCTTTTACAAGCATTTGGAAATACCCCTGTCTCTAAAGAGACATTTAAAATATAAGTAAAATGGTCAATCATGTGCATAAATGAAACTTTCAAAATATTCGACGAGAGTCCTTCTATAGAAGATGATTTACTTACATTTATTTCTTTACAAAATTTCAAAACTTCTGGGATATCTGTAGATATTTCATGTAAGTGTGTATTGACAATATCACCTGTATAAGCCCAGTTCGAATTATTATCAGCAGATAATTTAGGACCAATTGATGTAAAGAAAGTGTTTAATCTATTTGTAGTATCCAAACCATTTTCAATAACATTGCCATTTTCATCTTTCAAGTTAATGAGGCCCGTTTTGATATTTTTGTTATTAGGAATAATTGGTGCCAACGATTTCCAAAACTTCTTTGAGTCATTGTTATAATTATTTAGATTTTCTTGAATAAAATCTATTTTGGCATTTTTCAGTTCTCGATTTACTCTGATTCTTGCAAGTCTAGCCCTAGCCCAGTCTTCAGCATTGTTATGCTTTTTTGCAAGATAGAGCAAATTATCTTTGTCATGTATGGCCTCAAGTAACTCGTTGGATATCCATGGATCCTTAACATTATTAATTTTAAAAAGTTTCATCGGGCACATTTCATTGACAACAGATAGAACATTCTTATAAAATATATCCCACAGTTGATTTGCATAATTTATTTCAAAGAATCTCATCCAGTTGCAACCTTCCAAATCCGTTTTGAAAATTGCTTCATTAACATTTCTGTAAGATCGTCCCCTAAATGTAGTTTTAATTTTGGTTTTAGCTATATGTTTTCTTGATATTAATATCATCTCGTGATCAGGTTAGGGACATGACATAGTTCTTGTAATGATGCACAATTCTGTACTGATGCAAGAAATGACAACGCCCTTTATTTCCCCTGATACGCGTCTAATGCCCTATTCTTTTGATTTTCAAAGTACATAATGTTTTCTAAATTACTGAAAAAGTTGGATATGATATATTTACCCATAAATGCTCAATTTGACAAGTTAATTGAAAGAATTATATGAAACTGTACACTAAATATGTGCTGAATCGGCAAAAATGAACGCCATGTTTTTTGGGTTTGTTTACATCACATGGTACAAATACTGCACTCTGATTGGTCACTTACATATTGTAAACAAACCTTGATTACAAAATATTCATACGGTAAAACCTTTTCAAATTATGTTAGATTATTCCATTTATATCATTCTTTATTTGCATATAATTATTTAAATTCGGCAAAAAGGATTACAAATGTTATGCCATTAAGAAGAAGCCCTGGAGTCCATTCCAGAAAGAATTCACGATAATTATTTTCGTCGCGGATAAGAAAAGTGAGGTCAGAGTCAATTTCCCGATAACTATTGCCATTTCAGAGACCTATTCTCGATATAGAAAATATTTATCCGGAAATAAAAATAACCCATAAAAAACGCCGGCAACAAGCTACATGCGGAGATTATAGGCACGATAAAACAGTTAACTATATGTTCTTACGGGGAACCAGCCGATTTGACCTCACCCGGATATGACGTCACGGCATGAAAAGGCGGGAAGATAAAGTGACCTTGAAGAAATTCGGTTGATAAATATCCGCGGACAATTATTGCGGATAAATATTTTTGGGTCCCGACATGGACCAAGGTGCCGATAAATCACACTCGCGGATAATGTTTCTGGAACGGGTTGACAAAAGTTGTGGAAGATTGGGCACTTATTTATTATCGGGAAATGATATATCGTGAATTCTTTCTGGAATGGAGTCCTGTACTTAAGCCATAGTATTACAATTTACAACGTTGCCATATCACAATACACCTGCGTTACAAGATTTAGCAACGGTGATAGATATTACAATGTTGTGAGTTTCAGGCTTGTCCCTAACCTGGTGATCACTCAAGTTAATATTCAATACTTTAATATCAAGAATTTTGTCAGAATTAATAAATATCTGATCAATACATGAGTTTTTGATACCATAACGAGTTGGTCGTTTATCATTTGTTTTAGATTAGTTTTATTTTCAATACACTTTAATTTCTTAGTGTTAGGGTCTGTTTTAGATAAATAATCTATATTCGAATCTCCCAGTAGATAAATTTCAGGAGTATTTCCATACTTGTCTATTATGATATTGTACTGTTCAAGGAGGATCTCACAGAAAAAAATTCCAATAATCACTTTTTTCATATTTGGTTGGCTGATTGTTAACCAAATAATTTCAATATCAGAAGATGATACATTTAAATGTTGCAACTCAGAATTAGAATGTGGGCAGGAATTATTCACATAACAGCATATCCCCTACCTTTCTTAGGAGCCTCCAGATCATTATCAAACCATGATCTATTGTGTCTATACAAACTATAATTTGTTATAGTAATCATGGAAGTTGGTATTTGAGGAGTTAGCCAAGATTCTGAAATTCCCCAAAAATGTAAATTACATTGGGTTAAATATAATTTAAGTTGATCTAATTTATTCCAGAGGCTTCTAATATTGAGATGAGCTAGGTGGATACCTTTCCTTGCTGTACATGTTAGCAAATTAGCCAGTATATTGGCTACGTAGACATTCATTCATGTAAAAAGTAGAGTCCTGACCTATATCCCCAACACACCTTCGTTTAATTTGATATAATTGAACTGGTTTTAGTCCATACCGGTCAACCAGTTTATTAGATACATATTCAAGAGATTTCATTGTGAAACAATCAATACAGTAGAAACATCATCTCATTCACCACTCATATTTACAAAATTGTCAAGTGCAAGTTATAAAATAATAATGTAACCAATTAATTAATTGCGACTGGGATCCCAGGGTGATAACACAGAAACAGACAGTAAATGTAGTTCATGACATCTACTATGAGAGTACCATTCTCAACATAATATTTGTTTAGGTATTAATGTCCCTGGGATGTGGTCTCATTCAACAACATATTATAAAAGGTATATTTTGTTTAGCGAGTCAATGATTTTGTTGGCCCAGAGTTTGTATGTATTATCATTTGGGTGGAGTCCATCTGTAAATCTCAGATATTTTTGTACCTTTCTCCCTTTAATACATGAGTGGATGGTATCAGATAACCATGGCCCTATGATGCCTGAGTCCATATTCATGGAGTTAATGGTTGTATTGATGTAAGGAATACTGTCATTCAGGATTTCCTGTTGAAATACAAGTTCATTCGTTGGTTTGTTGTTGTAAGCTGATAAGTCCATACCCAGTAGATGACAAATTATCACGTTATTGGTATAATTTAATAGATCAGCTCTTGATTTCTCATATTTCGATACAACAGTGTCAATCAGATGTGGTGAATCATAATAGCGTAGGGTTACTTTATCATTTAGATGTTTCTCGGTTAAGTCGTTTATACCAGCAAACATTATGCAGGATTCATAGTCCTTCTCCTGTAATAGGAGTTGACCTCGTTTTGTAATACTATCCAGTGTTCCTCATCGTTGGTAGTCAACTGTTATTTTGTAATTATTTTTGGATTCAACATCAGTGGAATTAATTGCCCGGTCAAGCTTTGCTCCCCGAGAGTCTGTGAAGAGAAGAACCTTTGCCATCTTTAGATTCGATGTATAATCTAAGTACAAAAAAGAAGAATCTTGCTACATATTTTATACTTTGTGCTATAGGAGAACATGGAAATTATTTTATTATCTCGTTCATTTAATACGAATCGCGCAGCTGCTCCAGGAAATCGCCTAACTTGTTCCCAGTTTTTACATTGTCACGTTTGATCTTCTTTGCGTCAACCAGCGTATATCCGCTACTGTAAGTTGGGTGCTTTGTGGCTTCATACAGGTGACCGTCTGTGCCCGTCAAATAGGCTTTGAGGTGAGGGTTCTGGTCGTATTTCTTCCTCTCTAAGTCTTTGAATACTGTATTTTCCATGTCAATCCATTCTTGTGTGGGTTTGTATGTTTTATGTAGGCTCATGATCTGGAAGGGGTCCCGTTCTTCAAGTATCTGTTTCGCCACATGTGTTTGTTTACTTATTGCAGCTCGCATGTGTCCCAGACCTTGTTCAACCGATTGATATACTTGTTCTTCTCGTTGTATTCTACAGGGATACAGGTTGGAGAGCTTTGCATAGGGCCCTTGGAAGGCCCATCCGTCTTGGACTTTTCCATCTTTGCATTCTCACCATATTTAAGACAAAATTGATGCCCTATTTTGATTATGGTAATATATTTATGAACAAAATCTTGGTTAAAACTAAAGTAAATTACAGAAGTTGCAGAATAGAAGTCTGAGGATATGCTCTGTGAGAAATCAGAGGGCAAATGTAGCAGATTTGCATAAAGATTTTAATATTGGATATCTCTCAGACAGAAGGGAAATGCATACTGTCAATTGTACGTATAAAAGAAGGGAACGACAGAGATATATACAGCAAGAACACCGTGCCTTTTATAAAGAATTATGAAGTAATAACATGTACTTTAAGAACAGTGTTATTTGTCAGGGCTCTCGGCTATGGAATGAATTGCCTAATCAGGATAGAGGAATTGCAAACTATCAAAATCTCAAGTGGCTACAAAAGCAGAAATTACTGGATAAGATAAAGGATTATTAAATCATAACATTATGTAATGTATATTTATTATATTGGTGACAATTCTTAAGTGATTTGTCTCGGTTAACTTATTTTATTGCTATTATTGCTATGTTTGGTACTATTGACACTATTATGTAAATAGTTGTATATTACTCCATGAATAGGGGTGGTCCTCTATATTTTCTTCACTTACATGTTGTCATATTATCGAAGTTGATTAGGATTCTAATGATATCCTGATATTTCAATGAAAACTAGCAGCTTTTCTGCTAATTTGTACCCAGTTGAGAAATAAAGTATCTAAAAAAAAGAATTTTTTTTTTATTAATTTCTTGGTGCCAGTTTGTCTGGCAATAAACTCAGAACTGTGGCTTAGTGTCGCCAGTCAGTTTTCCTATATTCATTGCCCAAGTGGAGACATTGCTTTACTCATATGTATTACTATAATGGTATACACACTTACACACTTGTGAGTGGGCGGGCATTCAAGGACACGCCCTATCCCCCTCACACACCTGCACATGCACACACAGGGGGGATGCCAACATACTCCTGCCCCTCACTTCTTCTCCGATGCTTACGGACGACAGTCGCCTTGCCGCCATCCCACCCCACATCTATTCTTATTGTTATCATGTACTCTGTTACTCATTTATATCTATGTTTATCTATTTGTATAATCCAGGGACAGTTACCCTGGTTAACAAGACGGTGTCGGTATTATATTCACACCTCTGATGACTTATAAACATTACTTTAATTGTTACAATGTCTGTCACAATTTCTCTTGTTCACTAGACTAAATTTAATCATCCCAATCACTTGTATTTATAATTTCAGGGTGAGTGATGATAGCTTTAATGCTTCTATATTGTACGAGCATGGATAGATATTAGTTAGTGTGGTCCAATGTCAGTCAGGTCCATACACAGGGTTGGCTGCAGAGCAGTGGTGAGTTTCAGTAAGTGGAATTCTACATTTTTGGGGATATAATGTTAGAGAAATACTGAATAAGTCCAATGAAAAACTGAAGCAGAGCATATCTCGTGTATACATAAAATCAAACCACTATGCATCAAGCAATATTTCTATTTGATTTGAAAATGGTGATGACAGGTCTAGATCTTTCTCTAGATGGTGATATATTTATGGTACAGAACCGGTGGATTTTAAATATTTTTTTTCAGTGGGTTTAATCCAGTGCTTTAGCATTTTCGTTTTACCCTTTGTTATCAATATACCTCTGTTAACAAGAGTGGGGGATCAGAGATATTACATTAACGCTATCCCTGGTCAGTCCATTATCATGCCATCCTCATGCCATTAGCATTTTGGAGGACTTGGTGGAGGTTTTCATAAACAGGAAAATAACTGTCGGGATGAGAGATACAGAACAAACCAAAACAAAGGGCACTTTAGTATAATTTTTTTATAAGGGTACAGTGACTACTGAATCATGTGGAAAGTTAAATGAGCTTCCTTTGGGTATATAGAATGTCCTTGTAGTTTTTTAATTTCCTTCTTGGAAAACTGAAGGGAAAATGGGAATTTCAGCTATTTTTCTAGATGGTCATTACCATATTCGGGAAATGCCTGGCAATGGTCAGATTTGGTCTTAAAAGTTAAAATGCGCAGGTTTAACCTTGCACTAACTCCCCTTATCTATCTTTATGGTTCTAAAGGTAAATCTCTAAAAAAAAACAAAAAACGGATGGAACAGAATCTGATAATATCAGATTCTGTTCCATCCGTTTTGTTTTTATTAATATTATTGATTGGAAAATTCAGGTTTCTTAATAGGGGCCTTCCATTAAGTATGTATGCACCAAGGGGGGGGGATGCGTATTTTAGGCCAAAGGGGGGGGGGGGTCTATAATTAGAGAAATTTTGCGTATACATGTACTGAATGGAAGGCCCTGTACAGAAATGAGGTTGATGACATAACATTCTGACATTCCCCCCCCCCCCCTCCCCTTAAGAACATGCTTGAAACTAACTGTCAATTGAACATATACTATAGTATTACGTGAAGTTTTGAAGGTTTTTGGAAAACTTTTCCCAGTATTTTTGACTATTTGGTGGAACGAATTTTGAGGGAGGGGCATATTTCTACTTGGTTCTCTGTGGGGGTGCTCACCACCCCATCACCCTCCTGGGAATGAGCCTGTGACAAAAGTAGGTACGTTGTTTAAACTTTTCTTTGTGTTTTTTTTCCTATATAAATTTGTTTTAAGAATTTTGATGGATAGGGATATTTCTTCCCGGGTGGAACTAATTATGAGTGATCCTGAGCTAGAATGATGTTATTTGTCTTTGTTTATTTCTAGGGGAGTATCATTATTAAAGTTCGTATCCGTTAATATCCCATATCGATGCATTTCATCATTATTCGACTGCGTGATGTTTTATCGTTTATCAATCATGGTTTACTTATTCGGAGATGTCAATAAATGTGTGTTATGTTAAAGTAAAGGGGAGTTCTTCGTAATTAATTAGCTAGCTTTATCCAGGTAGATCGTTATCATGGATCATAGTTCATTTCTTAGTGGTAGAGATTCATAGTAAAGGGGCTCAAACCTATACAAAGAACACGCGCTTGGCAAGAGGTAAGTTTATTATATCCATGATAATATTCCGAAGGTACAAGTATACAGTTCTCCATCCATACAGTTCATTCCATTCATTTCACAATTCTAACACATCAGTAACGTTCCAACCAGGTATAGCTATGGTTAAGCTTCCCCTTTCATAAGGTATATACGCTCCAACACTGTTGAGAGAGTCACCTCTCGTCCACCTGTAACGGAGACCATTGGTAGGATCTCCGTCACGTCCAGTACGTTATCCGTAAGGCTAAGCCTAAGCCGTCCCAATCCTTACTATCACCTAATCTTTGTGGTTACTACCATCTCAACACTACCCGTGTGATCTGTATGTCAGACTATTGCTCCCATGTGTTCTGATCGAACTCTATCTTGGTCTGCTCATCTGTCTCAAGTCTCATACCGCTTATATAGCAGCCAAAGGCTTGGCGCTATACTCATTTACACTAATACTTATAACGATGTCTTCTTAATCTTTCATACTTCCCATTCTTATCTATATAAACTAGTTCTACTTCTAACTATTACACAAACTAATGTTGACAGCAAAGCCTGTTATCTCCAGTATTCTTTTAGCTAGATGTTTCAGTTCATAACGTACCCATACAGGTTTTCTCCATCATTTGTTGTACCTGTGCGTACCTGCAGGAGGTGAGCCAGCCCTGCTACAGTCCCTACGCCTGAGGACATTGCCACTCTTCCATACATTCTAACTAAGCCACTAAACGATGGCGCCGCCTGGCGCCAAGCACACGTATCAGCATTACACGTTTTACTATAAATTCTTGCCAATACGAACGAGTTTACAATATTTTATTATTAACTTCTAAAGTCTATTCTAGTTCTTTTGCACTGGACCTCAGTGCAATCCTCTGTGGCCCACCACCCCCACCACCCCCACCACCCCCACCACCCCCACCTCCCCCCCCTGGGTACGGGCCTGATGAGTATGTGGATATTAGACCTATACCCTGTATCAGGCAATACACGGATGTCTCCTGCCTACAATAACAACCTCCTGATACAGATCTTAAGTGTGGACTAATGCTACATCAGTACACTATGTTATTTAAATAAAACTGTATAAATATTTGGATACAGATAGCTGGATCCGGAATGATATCAGGAATCATCCTCTGGACTTGACCCGTATTATTTATGCCTCACTGTATCTTGTGCTAAGTATCCAATTACTCATACTTTTATTTGTATGGCAAACATCCAACATCCCTTTCCTCAGTCTATGTTAGCACTGAACACTTTCTGCGCAATATCTTGCCAACCAATGATACACTGCATTCTTCGTGTCAGTAGTAGGAATTAAACTAAAGCAACGTTTTACCTGAAACTGAAAGGAGATACATACTTACTGTATTTAATTAAGGAAGTTTGAACAATCCATCCATACAGCTGTGATCCTTATATAACCATTAAAGGACACCAAGGTTGGTACAACTCCAATTGATTATCATTAGGAACTGATATTAATCATTAGATATTGTACTTTTTTATCCACAATGTTGTTTGACAGTCTGTACAGAAACAAAGGGAGGGGCACGGGGTGGTGAAGTGGTTAGAGCGTTCGCTTGGCATGCGGGAGAGCCAGGTTCGATTCTCGGCTGGGCCAGGCAGGGCTGCTACACCCCTCTGTGTTTCTCCCAGTGACAACTACTGGGATATCAAAGGCCTTGTGCCACCGGCTGTTGTGTGTCTGGCCCTGTCTATGGGACCAGGCACATTAAAGAACACCTACTTCGGTAAATGTGTAGGGGTATGGTCTCTACCTTCTCATAGATTCGATCACCATCACCGCCCTTGATATGACCCTGGCAGTTGATAAGGGCGTAAAGCAACCAATAACCAACCACCAGAAACAAAGGAAAGGGTGGATGATTGTGGATATGATAGGCCTTTAGGGAATTTTTTGTAATGAAATCAAAATTAGGTTCAATGGCAGGGAAACCAATAGTCCCTTGCCTTGGACTTGAGAGAATAAGAGAATTATATTCATGAAATTGCACTGAATTAGACTTAATAGGGAGGTCTACCGGAGACGTTGATCAGGCTGCCCCTGGTGAACTATGTGTTTTTAACTTTAACATGACTGTTGATGTATTCATACAGTCTTCAGGCCTGCGAACCTGTGATGGGTAATATACAGGACACCTTACAGGTAGGGAGGGAAGGTGGCAAAATGATAATGATGATAAAAAGAGAACAGAAAAGAAAGGGAGTGAGGGATGGAAATGACTCCTGGGAAAGTTTTTGATAAAAATGTTACTCAACACAGGGAAAGATGCTCCAAATGTTTTGCTCTTGTGCTAATAATTAAGGACTTGTGGGTAATTCAATTAAAAAACATTGATTAAACATTCTTATATTAACTTTTCATCTCCCTCTTTGGAATGTCAATGGAACGTTCCCCCCCAGAATTTACCATACATAAGATCCATTGAAACAACCAATTTTCTAAATATTGGCAACAATTGTCATGAATAAGAGAAAACATACTCCAAGGCTATTCCCATTTCAAAAGATATGTGAAGGTTAGTATTTTAAAGTCATGTTCCTAAATTAAATCAATAATCATGTTTTATCATCAATCATCCCAAAAAATATCGTATAATCTGGAATTTGTAATTTCTAGAGGAATAACAGTCCTGTCTTCTAGAGAGGTTTTCCAAATGGCATTGGCACCAACTTTTTCAGAACTTTAGAAGAAAAACATGGTAGCAACATTCTCACACCGTATTTTTACGTTTTGTTATAACATACTTGCATTTCAATAATTTCAATTATTTTACGATTCAAAATGGCGTTGTGATAACGTCAGTCTGACAATGTTGCAATGTTACTCTCAAAATGTCACAATGTTGTGAGGGGACATTAGCACACAGGTGGCACCACTAGCTAAAAAGTACAAAATTTTATAAAACAATTCTCATGCCATTTAAAACAAGAATTTTATATTTGTTTTTAAATCAATTCATGAATACGGTATCTAGAATAAGGAAACATTGTTTACATTCATAAAGACTTTATGCTATATTATTCTATGATTCATGGAGGGGGCTGTTATAAAAACTAATTAAATTGATTTAAACACCTTTAATTTGATTAAACACCTTTTTTGTATCTTTTCAATATTGTACAGGTTTTTCAGCCTTGAGAATTTTAATTCGTAAATGCAACAGGTCATTAACCTGACATTATCTAATTATCTGTTAGTTTCTAGATGCAAAATCTGCTCTGAAATAAATTCATAGAATTATCAATAAATATGTTTTTCAAATTTTTCATAACGTTTCTTTTTATAATATTTATGTTATATTTCTTATAATTTATGTTATATTTCTTATTTTTTCTTATTGATTTAATAATGCCACAAATACGGCTATCATCAGGGGACACAAATATTTTACACAATGTAAATGATATTCATGAATTTCGAATATATTACTCATCTATTCATAACAAAAAAAGAAAGTTGGGAACAACGGTGCTGCAACCTTTCTGGGAGTCGACAAATTTTGGTGTAAATTTGCAACATTGTTACAACTAATTATAAAGCATAGACATTGTGGCAATGTTGTAACAACGTGAAATTGTTAGCTGAGTATTAAATGGAAGGCCCCAATAAATACATGTTAAGAATTAATAGGAGAGGATGGTTAGAAAATTCACCTGCATTGTTTAATGGTTTCTAAAATATCAGAGGGGTTATATTGCATATTGCACAAGTCTGTTATGATACAAAGCAAATGTAAAGGATTTGAAGATTTACAGAGGTACAGTATGAAAAAAGAAGACTTTTTGCGGCAAATTTTTGAACATTGATATCTCAGTTACTGTGAAGATGTATTCCAAATGTCCTTCCCGAGGGACAAATGTCATAAAATACTGATATTTGTCCTGGTTTTGATTTATCATATGCAGAAATATAACATAAAAAAATGATAGAAAGTTACCCAATTTCTGACATAAAACAGAAGCTAGGACCTAAACAAAAAAATGAGATCTGCTTCCCTCAAGAAGAATGTTAATAAGACATATATACACACTTTCTATTCAACAGCTTGGATGGCTCATGAGAAATTGTTGTTCAAAAATATAAAGTGCAATAACCAAATTATAAATCATAATTTCTATAATTCTCAAACAATTTTTTTATTGAAATACCATCGTGCAGAGAAAATCATTGTCTTTCGTATCTTTTATGATAAGTCATCCTAAGTACCTTACTAAGTAAATGCGTCGAAGACACAGTGCATCCGTCTGAGACCTCTTATCAATTCTGCAGATTGGCTGGACTCTAAACTGTGTGATTTGTTCTCTACCTATGACGTACAAGACATTTTATACGTGCCTGTGTACTTACTTAACGAGTCCTTGTTTTTTTTGTGTTTTTTTTGAATGGGCAGAACTTTATTTTCTCATGAGCTTTACATAAATTCTTTTTAACAACCTGCTTCCATTTTTTTCTTCTGCATACCTAAGTTCTTTTACACAATGTCAGCATATCTCACTTTTCTGCAGAAGTCTTAAAACATACAAGGAAAAAAAAACATAAAAAAAGAACATTCCAATTGGTATTTCAATACTACAAGTCTGGTCATGATTCACTAGCTCCAGTCTATATCAATGCAAAAGATAAAGATAACGATTTTTTTACATTTATAAAATTATACTACAATTTGGTTGACATACATTCCGTATTGATCAATTTCTAGTGTCATTACAAAGCATGCATTCTTGACAACTACTGGTTTGATGACACTTTCTCTTTTTTCCCCCCTTCAGTTCTACCTATAAACCTTTCAATGGAGATTTTACAACCCAACTCATAGATCCATTGATATACATCTAGATAACCTTCATGAAATAGA
Source organism: Lepidonotus clava (assembly GCA_936440205.1). NCBI lineage: Eukaryota > Metazoa > Annelida > Polychaeta > Phyllodocida > Polynoidae > Lepidonotus > Lepidonotus clava. Next base: position 47,030,608 of record OW387142.1, on the reverse strand, counting down.
CGCTGCCTATAGATATAAATTTTAGCCCATAGAAATATGAAGTTTATAGTCCTTTCAGTTTCTGTTACACCCAGCAAGCCCAATATATAATCTGATTCTGAATAAGCTGCCAAAGAGTATCCCAATACATTTTCCACCCACTGCTTTACCCTTTCAAGAAAATTGTGGACAGATGGACATGAAATGAAAAAGTGGATTAATGTATCTTTTTCCCCACATAACTTGCATTTATCTTCAGAAACAACCTTTCTCTTATATAAGTACTCTTGACAAGGAATAATATGGTGAATAGTTTTAAACTGAAGGGACTGTATTTTAGTTTCTCGGGATGCTTGAAATGCCATACAATATACCTTCTGCCACTCTTGAACACCTTAAGTAATGTCAGGAAAATCCCTCGGCCATTTTTCATGAATCCTATTGGTAATTTTATTCCCACTACATATTATTCTATATAAAGCCTTGGAAGTACTGTTCAATATGTTCAAAGGTTTGTCCTCATGATGGATATATATATCTCTAGGTGATACATTTTGAATATCAAGAGTACCTTACCCATGGAAGAGCTGTTCTGATTTGTAGAACTTCTGAAAAGTTGCAATTGATACCATATACTTCTTTGATCGTTTTATAGTCCATTACAGTTCCTTGTTCTGACATCAGATCTGCAACCTTCAGTATGCCTGCATTCTTCCAATTATGCTAGTCTATCATTTTATTACCTATCAAAATTATCTCATTGTTCCACAAAATCTCATTTTGTATTTCTATATCAGAGATAGGACTCTTATTATAGAACTGATTCCAAGCTACCCATAAGTCTCTATAAAACAAGTTACAGATATTTTTTCCTAGGCTCCTATTCTTAGTAGTGAAAGTTATATAAAGGGAATCCTTAACATTGAATATCTTCCTAGGATAGCAAGTCCATGATTCAAAGTCGTTGCAACATAATCTCTTAACCCAGGATATTTTAGAAGCCAGAACCAATTTCTCTAAATCAAGCAGACCAATTCCTCCATCCTTAATTTTCCTGCACATTGTTGCATATACTACTCTATTCACACTAGAAGACTATATGAATGAACATATGGTTTTTTTTAAATTGATCAAAAACTCTTCTAGGAGTAAAAGTTATTGATGTTGGATAAATCAATATGGGCACAAGTAGGCTGTTAACGACTACCACTTTCCCTCTAATGGACAAATTTCTATTATTCTAATCTTGACATATTCTTTCACACCTATTCAATTTCTCCCCAAAGTTCCACTTAAATCTTGTTCCTTCATCACTGACTTTACCAATTTTCACACCAAGTAATACCAAACTTTTTACTATTTCAAAGGGCATATTCTGTTCTACAAAAGAAACTCTTTTCCCCATAGGCAGAAGCTTTGTTTTATTTACTGTCAGGCCAGAAATCCTGAATCTTTCTAGGCAGTCAAGAATACGGAACAAATCAGACTTACTTCTACAGTAACATGTCACATCATCAGCAAAGAGGGAAATCTAAATCTCTCTACTACCTAGTGTAATCCCTCTTACAGTCTCCTCCTCTCTTACCAAAATTGCTAGGACTTCTACTACCATAACAAATAGAAATGGAGATAAGCAACAACCTTGCCTTGCACCTCTGTGTTTAATAAGGTTATAGGCCTCCAGTTTGATAATTTATGTTTATTTGTTGCTTTTTTAGGAATAAGACGGATTATCCCCCTCCTTTGTTCTTTACTAAGCATACCATTATCAAAAGAGAAATTGAAGCCCTGAATCAGTAGATGTTTGATGTCTTGCCAGAAAAACCTATAAAATTCTACTGTTAACCCATCTGAGCCAGGACTTTTTTTACCCTTCATAGAGGAAAGAGCCTTATAGAATTCATCCTCAGATAGGTCCCTATCTAGCACATCCCTTTGTTTGTCTGATACATACAGAATATTAGATTTATTCAAAGCACTTTCAAGAGCTCTCTCGTATGATTCATTTTCAACTGAAGAATATAGTTCTTCATAAAAAGTTTTTAGAGTTCTCATTATACCCTGAAAATTTGTGGTTATCGACCCATCCCTTGTCTTAATGGCTGTAATCTTCTTCTCTAATGCTCTTACTTTTTCTAGATTTAGAAAGTATTTAGTAGGTCTTTCACTATGGCTTGACCAGTTTACTCTAGATCTTAGGATGGCTGCTTGAGCCTCCAAGCGCTTTCTCATTTGAAGTTCCCTTGAATATGACATAAGCTCATCCTCTACCTTTTCTCCCTCATCTAGCCTTTGAGTTAGTTCCTCTATTTTCTTTTCAAGCTCTCTTTCCTCTTTCTCATCCTCATTTCTCTTTTTTTTACTATATCTAATTGAAAGGCCTTTGATCTTAAACTTGGTATAATCCCATAGATCCAACGGGTCTAATCCCTTGACAAATATCATTTCTTGTACTACATTTCTAATTTCATTTACATACTTTCATCTCTTAGCAAATTATTGTTAAACTTCCACCAACCAGGACCTCTAGCTACATCTCCCATGACAATTTCCAATGTTATGATACTGTGATCAGAAAATGTGCAAGGAAAAATACTTGTTTTCCTTACTTTCCCTGATATACATTCTGGAACTAACCACAGATCTATCCTGGAAGCCTGATTTTTCCTATGAAAGGTATATCTCCTCAAATCTGGATTATTCACCCTCCAGATATCCGTAAGGCTCAACCTGTACATCATATCCAACAGTCTTGTCCTTTACCTTGCAGCAACTATTGGATATGAATCATTTTTACAATCTAAATGTGGATCCAACTGTATATTAAGATCCCCACCCAGAAAGATAGTTTCTTGGTCTCCCCTAACAAGGATTTCTTCTACATGGTTCAAGTTCAAGATCTGTTCTGGAGTGCCGACCAAAGAAATTCTACGAATCCGTCTTTTAGTACAAAAGATTCGTGACATTTTCACAAATCTTTTTGCACGGAGCTTCCAGAGAACGGTGCGTGACCAATTTGATGCGTGTAATTTTTGATTCGTGAAAGACCACAATCGATGCGTGAGACACTCACACAACGAATCGATGCGTCGCTTCGTGAGTCGATCCACGCATCATTTTAAGTAGGTCAGCAATGGCGGCCAAAATTTTGCCGATACGTCACTTCCGGTTTTGCCGGGCATTCGCTGGTAGTCAGCGTATTCGCATTGATCAACGAAGCAGACCGCCGGAAACCTTTCCGCTGAACTTGTTCCTGGCAACACTACACCTAAACTAATAGTAATACAGTTGAAACCAGCGAAAGATGACGTAAACGTGGAGTGACGCTTAGGACGAAGAAACTTGGTCGCGTTGGTTCTTATCGGAAAATTAATCAAGGTAAATATCTTATTAATCAAGAACATGTAACGTTGTGGTACACCCTATATGACTATACTGAATCCATAGATTTCAAAATAGGCCGCCAAAACCCTGTAAATATCACGAAAATCCCTAATTTCGCTGTAAAAAACATGGTCAAATTGTGTTAGATGGTGACCTAATTATCTAACTCCATTTTGCCTTCAGATGTCGTCGCTTGACATGGTCAACTCTGATCCAGACGAAGAAATTGCAGAATGCAATCAAACCATCGCGAACTGCCTCAAACTGATCGGCCGAGGGGTAAAAGACTCTGACCGACCACACGTGGAGATGATGCTGAAAGATTCGTGTCGACGGAAGAGGGCGGCCGAACGTCTAAACTGGAGAAGATGATGAGTTCTCATGAATCCAAGCCGTCAGAGGATAAAGCACCCGACTCCGAAGTCATCGTCGTCGGCGAGAACACCCCACAGAAAAACCAACCCTCGACCACACGTAAGAACTCTAATCCGGATACTGGATCGCCAGCATTGGCGAAGTTCGGTCGTGGACACCCGCCCACGAAAATAGATGGTAAAAAAAGGCCCCAGGATGCCGCCGCAGAACAGAAGGCCAAAAGAAAAAAGACAACAGAAGTTCAGGAAGACGATGAGCAGCGTGACCCGACCTACTCACCTGCTAAAGCCCCTGCCTCTGACGAGTCGAGCTTGCCTCTACCTACTATACAAAAAAAGGGGCGTGGTCGTGGAAAATCCAAAAGTAAGGCAGCAACTTCAACACCTACCACTCGTCAGCGAGCAAAGGCACAGCAAGCAACCCCAACCGACAAAAAAACGACCCGCAGCTCTTCCAGGTCGATACCACAGGGAGTGCCCTGGAAAAGTTTGAAGCCACTCTCTTGGGCCAGCTCAAACACAGAAGACGAGGGTCCCCCGACGCATGCGATCTTCGGCGCCGAAGAGATGCGGGTTTACTACGAGACCGGCCGCGAAGACAGGTATGATAATAACTGTCAATACACAAAGCTGTATCTAATTTCATTGTATACAATAACTCGCTCTTCTCGTTATATAATGATGTAAATATGAAATATGATTCGTCAATATAACTTACCCACTACAAATTATTTTAACAGAAAATGAACCTAATGGAAGAAGGACTTTATATTCAAATCTTATTATTCTGATGCCAAATTTGTTCATAAAGCACAATAAAAAGAGACCACCACAAATAACTTTTTTGTTTCCCCTTTCAGAGATGCAGTTATCAATGTCTTTGGAGACGAAGTCACTCCAGAGCAACGTAAAGCCCGCAAGAAGAAGATCTTCAAGAGAATGCAGCGGTCTGCAGAATCACGAACTGGGATACATCGGCGGAAGAAGTACATATGGAAAAAACTTTGTGATCACAAGTCCAATACAAAAGACAAGGTGAGAAAAATACCTTAAAAATACTACTCACAAAAATTATAGATTCGTTAAATAAGATGTTAGCGCTATTAAAAAATAAATGCATCTCTGAACTATATATTACAGGCAAATTTCCTTCAGTACTTTTACAAAAGAAGATTCGTTGTTAATTCCTACCCAACAAAAAATACGATCTTTTCAGGAACAATGCGATCTTTTCATCAACAATTTTAATTCAGTACTTTTGCAAAAGAAGTTTTCTTTGTTCATTTCTACCCCCAAAAAATAAGATCTTTTCATCAACAAATTTCATATTATCTTAACAGAAACGTAAACTGGAAAACAAGTATGGTGGGACGGGAGCGCCGCCTATGCCGGAGAGTGAGGGCCTCACTGAGATCGAAGTTCTCTGCTTGGAGTTTTGGGGGGTCAAATGTTCGGGCTGTGAGTATATATGTTGTCTAAATATTTAAAAAACAAATTAATGAAACATCGTACGCATCAGAAAATTACTTTGGTATTACTGTCATTGCCGTTTTACTGAAGGAATCAAACCATACATATACACTTAATATATATTAAGCAAAATAAAAATCCATATGTCCGCATAGCTGACAGAATTAGGCCCTTATTCTAGGTCTAAGAAACCAGAAATAATAACTATTTAAAGTAATTTAGGGTTGCCAATTGCGCATCAGTGTTACAAAAAAAATTCCTGTGCTAAAATTAATTTCTCCATTAATATTTTAAGTTATTTCAGGGGCAAGTAAAACGTGCATCGACACTCCAGAAGAGGGTGACGATTCTGAGGCGGATGAACGTTGATTTGAAGAGGCTGAGGAGGAGCAGAAGAAAGCCATCGAAACGTATACAGATGTCAAGTCTGTCCCGCCAAAGAAAAGAGGCAAAGTAGCTTCAGCAGTCCCTCAGGAACCCTCAACGTCTACAGGAGACAAGACTTTCGAAGACTTAAAAAAACAGTTTGGTACGTAAAAAAAAAGATCTTACCTTGTTAAAAAACTAGCATCAAAATCTAAATTTAAGAATTGTGATAGTAAACCCTTAATATTAACGGATATAATCTGTAGTAGGAAACGCAATGCGATAAAACTTACTTGAAAAATTCGTTGCGCTTAGGATTGACGATTTGTTGCGTTGATGTAAATAGATTCGTAGGGCATAATTATCTGTTTAAATTTGTTATCTATAACTATCAATGACACTTTAGAAGTAAACAATACTAAACACTAATTGAATGTATAGGTACAGGTTTATTAATAAGAAAACAGGTCCATATGATCAAAATAAATTAATCTGGAGGGCTTTTGAAGCATCCCATAAGTAATATTTTCACATTTTATTAATCTGGCTGAGCGACTTGAAATAATATCAACAAATTCACGTTTATTTTAAGGTCTAACGACGTCAGCAACACATCTAACTATCCCCGCTCCTTGTGCTGAGGAGAAAGCAAAGGCTGCGTCACTTCCTCCAGGCAGAAGAGTGCGGACTAAACGCAACCGGAGTGATGTATTCACGAACTCCGGTAAGGAAAGCGATGGTGAAGACTTGGCCGAGGATGATTACAGCCCAGCTAAAGGTAAAAAATCTAAATATTAACTGTACAATTAAAAAGACACATGGTTCATAATTAACTTTTATATCACTTCAGTTTAAAAAAATAATAAGTATTTGAAATTACATGATATCAATCTTTGAGGTACACAAATTTTTATGAATATTATGAACATTATCGACGCCGCTTACTAAAAACAGTACTAAAATGTGACCCGATCCGACAAAATGAGTCGCAAGTTGCGTGCGGTCAAACTGAGATATGGGCCTCTGAAGTCGGAAATCGGCCCCACTATCGAAAATGACTTTTTTGGATTTTCTTAATCTTTTATATCAGGACTATCATTTCCCAAAATATTTTGATGAAATTAATATTCTAAGTGTGTTAGAATGGCCCCCAAAGTCGTTCTTCTGCTTCAGTGAGTTAAAACAAAAGGCTCCTGAGACGCCGATTTTTATCAACTTTGCCGACTTGCGAGCCGCTTTTAGGAGTCAACAACCCAAGAATTTTTGGTACCGCCGAAAAGCGTGGGACCTCTTCTAGCCAATTGCATCGTCAGATTTTGAATTGGGACGGGGATGGACCAATCAGAAGGCGGATCGCGAAAGCCGTCGCCGTAAACAATCGTTGTCAAGGAGATCGCGTGTTGCGATCCGAGCGCTCTTATTGGCTGAGACGCCCTTGGCGTGCCAGAAGCACAACAGTTTGTGAAGTTTAAAGGTCCGACCGACAGAAGCAGGTGCGCCTTCAATTAGGCCTAACGTGTTAATTAGCGTTTTATTGTTTGAACTGCAAGTGCAGTTTGAATCCCAAGATTGTTAGGATTCGATGGCTACCCCCAAGGAGCGTGAGGAGGCCGTGGCAGCAGCGCTAAATACAATTGTTCGAACTAATCTTCATGGCGGCGCCAATGGCGAGCAATGGCGAGAACTCTTGGAGGATTATTTCGTCTTTGCCGAGGACGATGGGGACTTATCGGAGGGGGAGGAGGATGCTACCCTGTCTGAAAAGGACATAGAGGATTTGGAGGAGGCTGAGGAGACACAGGAGGACGAGGATGAGCCCCTGGTTATCACTGATCCGACGGACCAACTGCTGCAGGAGGAAACTCACAGTTGGCAGAAATTTAGGTAGGCCATGCTTGTTTGCGACTTGCGATCGAAATTGCCCAAGTTGTGTCGTTTGAAAATTCCTATAAATACCAAACCGTTAGACCTGTCCGGCCATCAGAAGTTGCCCAAACATGTTTTCTAAGATATCCCGTAATTATTTTCATATTTCTATCTGTCTTTATGTTCAAAATCGACATTTACTGAAAGTATGCCTCTGTGACCTACTTAATGGCGTCTCGCACTTGAACGATGGACGGCCTTGACCGTTATGCTCTCTCAGGCCTAATTAAAAGTTCTTAGCGGCCATCTAATGAACCTAATTCAATCTATAGGGGTGCCCTCACATATCTTTGACATTAATGTGGACTTTCGTCATGTTTAGGTGCTCGTGTAAGTACCACAACGACGGCCCATGTTGTGTCCAGTTCTCAACGGCGGAGCGTCTGGACAAATGGCAGGAGGTCGCCCAGCTGACTCCAGGTGCGGCCAATAACCATGCTATTAACCGTCTTAAATGAAGATAGTTTGTCATCTATAATACCTGTATGACCGCCTGGAGGCTGTAACTTTTCCTCTGTGGCATTGACATACGATTTTAGGCCAAGTAACCTCAGTGAACTCGGGGGTAGACCCGGCCGAGAGTAATGTTCTTAAACTTTCTTAAACTTTTTTTTTTTTCCCACAAAGTCAGTCGCTCGTACATCACTAAAGTTCTGTGTCGGATTTCCATTCCAGGGGAGAAGGACATGCTCCTGTTGGGCGTTACAAGTGCCTGTACTGACACCTCGGCACAGCTGTCGACCTGGAAGAAGGGGAAAAAGGGCAAGGGTGCCAGGCAGCACCAACGGAGCCACTACACCTTCGGGGGCAGGAAGGTCTGCCGGGACACCCTGCTCTTTCTCTACAGGTAATTATTCATCTCTGCAGCTAACATTCTCTGTCTAAGTAGTTCCTAAACCTGTGTCCTGCTGTAACTTATTAACATGTACATAATATTTTATGTAACCAAACATTATTTTTACGTAACCGAACCTGCCATGTCCAACATTATTCCATCTCCAATTGTAAGTTGTGTGTTCTTGTTTTTCAGCTGCAGTATCAACAAGATGACTGCCATCAGCCAGTGGTATCGGGAGAACGGGGTCGTACCCTGTACTAAGAGGTCAGGCGGATGCAAGGCCAACACCCACTCCCTCGACCTCGCAGACATCCGCCGCGTGGTTGACTTCATCAACTCCTACGCCGAAACCTATGCCCTCGTCCTCCCCGGCCGAGTCTCCACACACAAATACGATGACATCCTCCTCCTCCCCTCCAGCACAAGGAAGGTAGATGTGCATAAACGTTATCTACAGGCCATCGGGGACACCCACTGTCAGGTTGCCGTCACCACCTTCCGTAACCTCTGGCGCCAGTTGCTACCCCGTATTGTGTGTTCTCGCCCCATGACTGACCTGTGCTGGGAGTGTCAGAGGAACAACCGTGACATCTCCTACTCCTCTAACCTCCCCGAAGTAGTTAAGCAGGCAAAGTTAAAGAAGCAGCAGAAGCACCTGGATGTGGTGGCCAAGGAACGGGAGTTCTACCAGGAACTGACTACCGCTGCCAAGCAGGCGTATGCCGAGGCAGGCCGCCCGGCGCTCGGGCCACACACTCCCTGTTCCTCTGACATCCGGGTGCATGTATCTTTCGACTACGCACAGCAGGTCCACCTCCCCTCCTCCCCCATGCAGCCAGGGCCCCTCTACTTCCTCATCCCACGCAAAGTAGGCATCTTTGGCGTGTGTGCTGAAGTCATCCCCCGTCAAGTAAACTATCTTATTGATGAGTCCCACTGTGGCAGCAAGGGTTCAAACGCTGTCATCTCCTACCTCCACCACTATTTTGCCACCTACTCCCTCGGTGAATGCCTCCTTGACCTCCAAAACAAGAACAAGTACGTGATTGGCTATCTCATGTGGCGGGTCCTGACTGGTCTGCATAAGCAGATCACTTTGAACTTTCTCATAACCGGCCACACCAAGTTTGCCCCCGACTGGTGCTTCGGTCTCCTCAAGCAGCGGTTCCGCCGTGCCGAGGTGTCCTGCCTTGCTGACCTGGCCAAGACGGTCCGGGACAGCACCCAAAAAGAAGTCAACATCCCCCAGCTGTGTGGGTCAGAAGATGGGGCTGTCTTTGTCCCAACCTATAACTGGCAAGCCTTCCTGACCCCGTTCACCCGGCCAATAAAAGGGATCAAGCAGTATCACCACTTTATCTTCTCATCAAACAGCCCCGGGAAGATAACCGTACAACAGTACATTGACTCTGAGCCGGAGGAAGTGGATGTGCTCACTGTGGACCCTGGAGCTGTCCCAAAGGTCCTACCACCGGTCACACCTTCCCCTGGGCTTTCAATATATTGTAGGAAATACATTAATGTCTAACAATATTTCAGAACCTGATAATCATTTCTTATTACAAATACCACTACAGTAATCATTCCTGCTTTCAGATCCTCCATCTTCAAACGTGCGTTTGTCTCCAATTCTCAAGATGCCAGCTGAATATGACGATATGAACGTCAGCTTCAAATACTCTCTGACGCTGGATATCCCGCATACTACGTGAAGGATTCTGGGCCGATGCGTGGTCCAAAGAAAAAGCCAGTGTCTGCAGCATTAGGAAGGCCTCCGTCGGACCACGAAGAAGAGGACAAACCGCAAGAAATTGACTCTGATGTGGTACCTAAAGACGGGGACACCCCAACAACTTTAGACAAATCGAGCAACCCAGCAAATCAAGATAGGGACGCAACCTCACGCAACACACCAACTCATGAGAAGATGTTCGTAGAGGAGCTGCAGAAAACCAGACACGAGATGTCAGCCCTAAAAAGTTGACTCGTAACACAAATGTGCCTACTGATGTACATGACATTAAAAATGTTCTGGAGGTGTTTCAATCGGATTTGAGTTCTATCAACCAAGAAGTTCTAGACATTAAGACCAAGGTTTCATCTATGTGGCAAACTACAAGTACTTGTGAGGGGGAAATCAAGCAGTCAAAACCACCGTTATGAATGTCTGTGTTGATATGACGGCCTTAAAAGCCGAGCATCACAACGCAAAGATGCAACACACCACTCAGAATAACGCTAATCAAGCGATACGTGATGATTTGCTATGTACACGTGTAGATCTTCAAACTATGTACTCGGACAAAAACTTAATTAAAAACGATCAGCAGACATCGGAGGCAACTTTATTCGCTCTTAAGGGAAATGTAGAAGCCCTTCGCAATGAAGTTTTTAGTGTTAAATCACAAGTGGATCAGGTACTTAGTCATATGATAGCGCTACGCAGCACTGCAAAACGCATTGAGGAGGCGGCCGAAGTCATCAAAGCAGCGCTGGTAGTTGTGCAGGGTACAAGGCCAACAGTAACTCCTGTGGAAATCAAAAGTGACGTAGACGATCCTGCCAACGAATCTGACATGGTACCAGCAGCAAGTAGTACACAAAGGGAGGAAAGCCAGAACGTAGAGTCTCAAAACACAACAGTAGTTACTTTAAGCCCAGGCCAGGGGATCCCAAGTACAGTACTAGTAGGGCATCGAGTGAGGATACTACCGAAACGGAAGCTTTAGTAATCAGTCTGCAAAATCTTAGAAGTGGTAGTCTATTTGAAGATAATTCGGAGAGGAGATATTCTCCTCCTCCACATCAAGGCCCGGTGGTAGAACATGGCCTTTATTCATGGCCCACACCCTCCCGACCCAATATCTCATATTCGGCTGATGAATCGCAGGACCTGGAAGAACCTACATTTGACAAACCACAACCTGGCACTAGTGACAGTTAATCTTGCTTATTTTCTCAATACTGTGTCTGATATATGTATTTCTTAACATGGTTTTTAAAAGGAAGAATAGCTGATGTGTATGCGTGACTATGTTGTTCATGTATGGCGCATAGAATGTTTATCTATTTCCCATTAGAATATCTAATTTTACAGGTATACAATTTTGGTAAAGCCAAATGAAGCTATGTGTAAATATACATAGTTAAATATGTATCTTTAAATATATCATGACGTGTACTTATAGGAATGTAATGAGAGAGTCAAACACCGTTTGTACAATAGATAAGCTTTTATTTTCTTTAACGAATCTTACAGTCTGACGTATGATAGTATTAAGCGGCATACCCACTAGCCGATTTACCGTCCGCCGACGCCGACTGGTGCATGCGTCGGCGGGTGAATCGGCGCCGACCGTCGGCCGTCGTCGCAAACACCGACCATACCCACATGGGTGAGTCGGCGCCGACTGTGCAGCCGACATTTGCGCCGACGCACCGATTTTTGCGCCGACGCTCTCCAGTGCGCATGCGCGCGCTTCGTAGCAGACGCCAAGATGGCGGACGTCGAAGTCATCGGCTTTCTAGCTTTGCAGTTAATGGATGATGATGTCTTTGGCGAGACAGAAGACGATGGAAAAAGAGTACACCAGTATTGGGTGAGACCGTGGATCGGCCGACGTGAAAGCAGCGACACCGTTTACACGTTACTTCGGGAGCTGCAAGCGGTAAACAGCAAAAAGTTTTGATGCGCTTTTACTGAACCGAAAAAAATGAATGAATGAATGAATGAAACGATTGAGAAAAAAAGTCTGTGCGCGTTACAGCATTGCAAGCATCGGTTAAAGTGTGAACAAACCAAGTTTCCCTGATATGAAATAGGCGTGTAGGAACTTCTGAAGACATGTTTGTGTATAATATTCATGCAATTCCATTCTGCTTTTGCTCAATCGTCGCCGACGTATGTGCCACGCCCCCTTCTGAATGTCAGATTTGTTTTTGCAGGAAGACGATACGCGAGAGTTCCGTAGGATGGTCCGAATGGACGAACGAACCTATTCAGAGCTGCTCGAGATGTTAACACCACACATCCAGAAGCAAAAGACAAGGATGCGACTGCCGATAAGCCCCCCTGTCCGGCTGGCTGTAACAATGCGGTTTCTAGCTTTTGGTGAGTTTGTGCCGATTCATGATCTAACTTTATACATTTGGTCTCAAGAAATAAGTTATCATTGAAAAATAGGGGAAAAAAACATTTTCTGGATTTGTGTGTTATGTACTTGGAGCAGCTGGGGTTATGTTTTATGTTTCCACGAGTCTTAACTCCTTGGTTGCATTTTATTTACAGGCCCCTGCTACCCAGCGCTTTCCCACGATTTCAGGCTGGGCGTGACGACGGTCATGAATTGCATTAGGGAAACGTGCCTGGCTATCTACAACGTCCTCCGGGTCGAATACCTACAGGTAATGAATTAAAAACGATATTCCAAAGAAATGTAAAGTAGCACCGATTGTTATAGTATTGTTTTTTGGTATGCCCACACTTAATCGTTCAATTTTAACACCGACTTTAACTGTTTCCAAGTTATGGTTGGCAATTCATATTTGTACAAGTTATCGATCTCAATTCTAATCGGCCGACTGACATTTTTTTCATGTTTTTTTTTTGCAGACACCACGAACGGAGGGGCAGTGGCGAGAAGTGGCGAGGGGGTTCGATGTTAAATGGAATTTCCCCCATTGTATCGGAGCGTTAGATGGCAAACATATGCGAGTGCAGCGGCCACGGCGATCCGGCTCCGTATACTACAATTACAAAGGCTTCTACAGCATCACCATGCTGGCATTAGTCGACGCCAACTACCGCTTCATTTATGTCGACGTCGGCGCCGAGGGGAGGCAATCGGATGGTGGCCTGTGGGACCGCAGCCGGCTGCGCCGCAACATAGAGAAGGAGCGCCTGAACGTCCCACCGCGCGAACTGCTCCCCGGTTCCAACAAAGAAACCCCATATGTCATCGTCGGCGACGACGCGTTCCCTCTTGATGAACATCTCATGAAGCCGTTCAACCGGAGGGACATGACACATCCACAGCGGGTATTTAACTACCGATTGAGTCGAGCCCGACGATGCTCTGAGAACGCGTTTGGAATCCTGGCCACCAGATTCCGCCTCTTCCTTCGGGACATCGAGGCGCAGCCCCGGAATGCCAAGATATTCGTCTTGGCAGGTGTCTGCCTCCACAATTTCCTGCGAGAGAAATGTGGAAAGTCCTACCTCCACCCTGGGTCAGTCGACGGTGAGGACGCAAACAACCAGGTCGTCCCGGGGGAGTGGCGGCGTGAAGTACGCCCTGGCTTTGAGCTGGAGGCGACGAGGGTGCGTAACACCGCCGCCTCTTCCAAAGTTGTGCGTCTCGACTTGGCAGAATATTTCCAGTCGGCGGCGGGTTCAGTACCCTGGCAGGATCGGGCCGTCGACTGTGGATTCGTAGATCCTAGGGCAACGTAGAAAGCATACGTGGGAAGCCCCAAAAAGCATTCTGTCTTTTTAGGACAGTGTTGTATTTTCACTTAACAGAGAAGTGGTCGTTCTTCTTATCTATGGGTGGATGTTTCCACCGATTTGTTGAACTAGTTATTGTGTGTTATGTGCCGTTGCTTCTTGCCGTCAAATGTACATATATTTATTAAATTGGTATGGAACGGGGCAATCTAATCGGCGTTGGAATAATAAATAGGCAAAATATTTAAATATTTAAAAAAAATCTGTATCTTCGTATTGAATAAAACGTGCTAAATTATTTATATCAGCTTCTACTTGCAAGAGATTTCCACAATATATCAATGTTAATAAATGCAAAGATACACAAATCAACTTTAATAAAGTTTAATTCTACATCTCGAACGTTAACATGAATGTGTTTCTCCTTTTTCATATTGCAAAAAGACAGAACTTTTTCCCCTAGCACATCTGCTATCTATTAGACTGTCCTCTCTGTACATACAATCGGCGGCATTGTTAAAAGTAGCAAGAAAATAAATAATCATGTTATCTGAGTCGGCCCAAACACAGTTATAACACCTGAGAAGAAGATGGCTATCATAATAGTACCTGAGTTTGGATTTTCAAAATTACACAAACACTTTCGTCTCAATCAGTTAACAGAGATCCTACATTACAAGTTGCTGTAAAAACAAATATGCTAAAACTAGTTCTTTTTTCTGGGCCGATGCTACACTCTCCGATTATTCCAAATTATGGTTTGACATGTAATATAATTAGACATACAGTCGGTTAGACATTGAACTGCTGCCTCGGAAAATCAGTTATCGAATCCCACTCATATCTTTTTCATTTTCAACCGTTCCATTGCGTCTATTGCTTTTGAAATCTTATAGTAGCAAGAGTGGGTATGGGGCTTAAACGCATTGTATTCTTTTTTTTCATTTTCGTCAACCACAATAGCAGATTTGGCGAAAATGAAAAGACAAAGCTTCAGCGGGCCGGGGAATCGAACCCAGATCGCTCACATGGGAGGGGCAAACCTTATTCATTCGGCCAGAGAGACTTGTGGTAATAGCAAATCTATAACTTTCAGTGATCAGAGGTCATATCGGCCTGTTTCGATCAGAGTTCAATGGTAAAATAGTAAAATAGTAAAAGCTGACAATGACCAGAGATCTTTTTAATTTCCGTCGCGGGCGGCCGAACTAGATAGATTCATTTTCGTCGTTGTGTCTGAGACTTGAACCCTGGCCGGCCGCGAGCCGAAACGAAGTTTGATAGAGACCAGAGGGAGTTGAAGTTATCTCTTCTTGAATTTTCAATTTTATTGCAAGAGGGGGGTGGGGTAAACTCCAAGAGAGGCCAGTGGCAGTTAAAGATTTGATATCATCACAGGTCTCTGTGGCGGAATGGATAAGGTTTGCGCCTCACATGTGAGCGATCTGGGTTCAGTTCCCCGGCCCGGCGAGATGTCTTTTTTATTTTCGTCCAGTGCCCGCCGAGGTGAAGCTTTTCATTTTCATATCTTTGCTTTTTCGTTGCTTTTTTGCTTCGCCTCGTCGTGTGTGGGGAATTGAACCCCGGCCACCCGCGTGGCCCGACGGTCGACGAAAATGGAAAAGATATGGATGGGATTCGATAACTGATTTCGCCAGGACCAAGTTCCAGACCTAACCGACTGGGCCACGGCGATTCAGTTAAAAAGATAAAACTTTAACTCCCTCTGGTCTGTACAGGATGAGATGCTGACGAAAATGATAAAGATATGGTACCGGTTTGGCAGATTTGGCGAAAATGAAAACACAAAGCTTAACCGGGCCGGGAATTGAACCCAGATCGCTCACACGGGAGGCGGACACCTTCCCCATTCAGCCACGGAGACCTGTGATGATACAACCACCGCACAGACCAGAGGGAGTAAAAGTTTTCTGTTTTTAACTGAGTCGACGTGGCGCAGTCGGTTAGACGTTGCACTGCTGCCACGCTGATTCAGTTATCGAATCCCCTCCATACCCCATTCATATCGTTTCTTTTTCGTTGCGCATCTACCGCATTTTCGCCCCACCATTCTATATATCTATGGGGCGGTTGACGAAAATGAAAAAGCAAGCGGTCCGCGCTGGGACTCGAATACTAATTTGACGAAAAAGAAGTAAGTTCTGCTTCGCCGGGTCGGGGAATTGAACCCTGGCCTCTCACGCGCCTCCACGTACATTGCAGAGATCAGAGGGAGTTAAAGTTTTCTCTTTTTAACTGATTCTCCGTGGCGCAGTCGGTTAGACAGTGAACTGCTGCCTCAGAAAATCAGTTATCGAATCCCACTCATATCTTTTCATTTTCATAGCGTGGCAGCAGTGCAATGTCTAACCGACTGCGCCACGGGGACTCAGTTAAAAAGAGGAAACTTGAACTCCGCCTGATCTGCGGGTTCAGTTATCGAATCCCATCAATATATTTTTCATTTTCGTAAATCGTGGGGCCGCGCGGACGGCCTGGGTTCAATTCCCCGAAACGCTTTGCATTTTTCGTCACTGTCACTGTCCCAAGTTTTCTCTTTGTAAATGATAACAGACCCGGTGAACACGAATCAGATGTTCCAAACGTGTATCGGCGCAAACCAGATATGCAGGTGACGAAAATGAAAAAGACGTCTCGCCGGGTCGGGGAACTGAACCCAGATCGCTCATATGGAAGGCCAACACCTTATCCATTCAGCCACAGAGACCTGTACTCATACCAAAATCTTTCACTTCCAGTGGTCTGAAGTGGTATCTGCCTGTTGTTATTATTATTGATCTCTGATCAAACATGGAAAAGATATAGAAATATGTATATTATATGCTGTACTACCGATGCGTCCACAGATGCGCGACGAAAAAGAAAAGATATGAATTGGGTATGTAGGGGATTCGATAACTGAATCAGCGTGGCAGCAGTAAAAGTTATCTATGAACTGTTGACGAAAATAAAAATACAAAGCTTAGTTAAAAAAGTTTAACTCCCTCTGGTCTGTGCAATGCGATTCAATTAAAACAAGCAAACTTGAACTCCCTCTGGTTCCTATTAATGTAGTTAAAAAATATATATATATATATATATATACTAAAACTAGTTCTTATTTCTGGACCGACGCTACACTCCACAACCAGAGGGAGTAAAAGTTTTATCTTCATTTCCGTCCAAACTCTAAAAAACAGTGCCTTTGTTTGACACAGACTGCGCCGACTGTACTGTGGTCGCTGGCATGAGATTACAACCACCTGATACTTAAACTGAAATCGTTTTCCAGCGCTTGTTAAACCTCATTAAAAGAATGATTAAAATAACCAACTTTGACCTACACTACACTGCTATCAAACTTTGGCTCAGAGGCCGATGTCAACAGTGACTTGCAGAACACAAACAGCATTTTCAATTATACAATCAGTAACATCTGACTTCCAACCATGACAAGAGGAAGAAGGCTTTCAAATTTGAATCAAACTGTCGGCCCAAATATAAAAATCCTAAACCTACACAACATGAACATCTTTGGCACCTGGTGATTTCTGGTCGTTCTGAAAAAAGCTTCTAGGTCAGACCTTCTCAAAGTTAAACCGCTAAAACATGTGATTTCTATCTTTGCCCAATATCACCAACGAAACACTAAAGTGGGATACTGTTCACAACATTCTTGAATTAACTCTCATTCTAGTTATTTCCGGCATTCTGCATAGTGGTGTAGTCGGGCGGGGGACCACTTTGAGAGAGGGTGCCTCCAGCAACATGTCGGGCGATCGGTCCTGCTGGTAAACCTGGAGAATTTGACTGGAGCCACTGTGCAAACGCGTGGACTTGCTGGTCGGCAGGCATCGGAGGCATGTGAGGCATTGGAGGACCGCTGGTGAAATGTTGCTGAGTCGGCGCTGCCTGGATCGGAAGCACAGACGAACCTGTCGCTGCTGACGCCATCATGGGTTGACTGCGGACTGAAAAGCTTGAAAATGCTGGCACTGCAGGAGACGGGCACGCCCTAACTTGTGGAACTTGTGGACGGATGGGTGATGATGCTGACGCCGACGCCGACGCCGACGCCGACCTGGATGCTGAGGCAGATTCTACCGACCACTCCCCACGTGCAGCTCTCTTCAGGGTCAAAGATAAGAAGTCCATGACGTCCTCCTGCAGTAAGGGATCGGTGAGACGACGGACTTTACGCTCAATTTGTCCAGCCCATATTGCAATTTCGTCGTCGGCTTTCTTGGGGCCCACTGGCGTTACTTGGCGCTGGCGTGAGTCCTGCATGTAACCACGGAATTCTTTTACAGCCAGGGTACGTTCTTCGTCGAAAGCTGATTTTTTAGGGGCGGCCTTGCGAGGGATCGGGTCAACTAGCGGCGACTCATCCAGGGTGGAGAACGTGCGATCCGGATCCATTTGTACATTTGCTGCCATCTCTGCTGCCTCGTCTTCTGCAATCATTTGTCGCAGTTCATTCAGACTCACTTTCGGGGCCTTCTTTTTCCCCCTGGCGCCTCTCGGTTGTTTCACCGGTGTGGACGTTGGCTGCTGCGTTTTTGGTGGTGGAGGAGTTGGGGATCGTGGCGACCCCTGCTGCGTCGGCACAAGTGGCGTCTGCAGAACAGTGGATACAGAGGACCCATTCTGCGCTTGCTGTGGTTTGAGAGGGGCTGCAGTCGACCGACGACGGGTGCGTTTAACAGGCGACAGCATAACTGGTTCGCTGGAACTTCGTTTGGACCTTGTGGATACACCACTCGGCTGCTGGTCAGTCGCTGGGTTTAATTCAAACTCCGCACTAGTAGATGCAGTCGGCACCGATTGAGTGATTACAAACGGTGGGGGCACAAATGCTGCAGCAGAATACAAGGGCACTACTGCTGACTGCGCAGATACAGACGCCGACGAAGTCGCTGATGTGGATGCCGACTGCCCTCCCAACTGATTGCTTGAGAAATCCATGTTGACCTGATCCCCGCCACCATTACCAGCAGATGACGTTGAAGCAACGGCGTCGGCAGCGACCTCTTCCTCCTCTTCGTCCTGAAGGGAGAATAAAAAAAAATAAAATGAGTACACCATGGCGAGACACACTTTTCTGTTTGTTTAATTAATTTTTAGTGTATTGACATTAATAATAGTAACACATGCACATCATGCTCTGCAGATAACGTATTTTCCTTTTGATCTGACCACACATGTAAGAAGCTCAGTAGGTAGGGTCTAATTTTAATTCAAATGCCTAGTTACAGTCTATGCAGAAACGCCTTCCAAGTCGCCCTCACACCAACGATTCCCCTATTGATTAAACCTTACTGTATCTATGTCCAAGGATGATATAACAGCACTTGCCCCCTTTGTGTAGGGCGCCAGGAAACGAAGCCGACTGACGAGGAATTTCTGCCGCACTGTCAGGACTTTGGCTCCACTTCCCGATTTGTCGATGGCAACAGCTCGTCGGTACTGAGTGCGTAGACTCCGCCAATGCTTTTCGATATCTTTCACTGGAAAGAAAAACACCCACTGTCACTGCCTAGCCACCATTTTGAATTACGCGCCGACTTGAAAGTAGGTCACGCCGCCGTGAACAACCCCCAGCCTTTCGCTTTACATCGGCAAACTCAGCGTTTAAACTACGCACAAAGTGAAACAGAAATGGTCCAAATTAATGTTCAATACATCGTCCCTTACATACATACTAGTTTTACTACATTCTGAATGAAAATCAATTCGTACATCGGCTACATTACCGAGCGATAATACCGTCTAACTTACCGGTGGTTTTCAGTCGTCGCGCAATCAGGTCTTTGAGGGTCCTTTTCTTGTCCCTCTCAAAATACTCTTCACTGTCCACTTTCCACAGAGAACTGTTTGCCTGGAAGAGGTCGATCATGTCGTCCTCCCTCTCCTCATCCCAGTCTTCGTCGTCCGACATGTTTTACCCGGGTAATTTCGATGTACAATAAGAGCGTCGACCTTCTTCTTCTCCGTCTTTGCACCGGTAACGCGGGAATGTAGGTCACGCGTGGGTCACGTGATTTTTTACGGACAGCGAAAGTCATGTGATAACGCACCGCGCTCTGATTGGTCCGTTGACACCGAGCCTCCGATCGGCGTCCTCCGTCGGCGTTAAAATATTAAACATGCTTGATGTGCGTCGGCGGTCCGTCGCCGGGCGAATGTTTTGGACCGACGGTACCGCGCCGAACGGTAGTCGCCCGGTACACCGTCGCGGCGCCATACCCACACGTAATCGGCGCCGATTACGGCATCAAGTCGGCGCCGGCGCCGACGACGACGACGTTGTCGGCGCCGATTGTTACCGCCGATTAGTGCAGAATCGCTTAGTGGGTATGCCGCTTAATATACAGATGTTAACTCAGTGTCTAATCACGCGCACCGCCCCGTTGACCACGGCCACGTCCCTGTCCTCGCTGTGAGCTTAGCATGGCTGGACGTTCACTTCCATACCGGTTGTAGATGTAGGTGTTGCGGCACAGTTGACCAGCGTGGTGAGGCCCGTATGTCTCGCTGATCTCTTTGAATGCGTTGGGAACATTCTCCGCATCGATTCCAGCGTTGTTGACACGGAAGCGTTTAGCTGCCTCTTCCTGGATGTTCTGTTCACTGACAGGGTCAACATTCTGGCCTGGCTTCAACTTGTGTAGCCCCCAATCAATGCACCGATTGTGTAGGATGCAGCAGGTTTTGATTGCCCAAGACGCCTGTAGGGGATCCATCTGCATGACCCCACCGCCCGAGCGAGAAAGACATCTGTAAAAAATAATTCATATTTGTTTCAGATATTATGATCACAAATGTTTCGTTAGGTCTTGGGGAAGCAATTAGAATCGTCAGAATATTGATAAAGAAACACATAACCGTCTTTCAAACGGCATTATAGGATTACATAAATATTTTGGCACGTATCAGTTTAATCGGACACATGAAATTGATTTAATGTGTCCGATTAAACAATTTAAAATTAAAAAAACTAAGGAACCATGGCTTAGTCCACAGCTAATCGAGCTGATAAAGGATAAGGACATGGCCCTTAAAAATGCCAAGCGATATCTGAATGATAATGATTTATGGTGCGAGGCAAAACGTATCCGCAATTCTTGTATTTCCAGGCTCAGAAAGGCTAGAGTGGATTACATTCAGGAAAACCTAGATTTTAACTAGAATAATCCAAAGAAATATTGGAAGAATATCCAGAAAGTAATTAGCCCTTGTAAGAATGATGCCAAAAATAATATTAAACTTGTTGATCAACACACATCTGAACCTGTTCCAATGGAAAATACTGCTGACTTTATAAATACCTTTTTTGTCAATATTGGACCAAATTTAGCATCAAAGATAGATAATAATACTGATTGGAATTTTAAGGGCAAGCTATGCCACGAAAAACTTCTACATGTACGTACTAATATTGAAGAGGTAATGACCCTATGTAAAAACATTAATATAAATAAATCTTCCTGTATCACTAACCTATCTTCAGAAATTTTAAGAGATGCTTTCCTGGCTATCCCAGAAAAAGTAGTGGACCTACTAAACTTATCATTTGATACAACAGATGTTCCTAATGATTGGAAATATGGAAAAGTAACTCCACTACCAAAGGTAAACAATACTTCCGATGTCGTGAACTTAAGGCCGATAACATTATTACCATTAATATCTAAGTTAATTGAAAAAATAATCCATAACCATATTTATAATCATTGTACAAAGAATAAAATTCTTAGTGACAAACAAGGTGGATTCCGACCAGGTTTCTCCACAGTGAATACAACGGCTAAATATTTAAATGATATCTATGGTGCTATTAATAATAATTCTTATGCAATCTCGGTATATATCGATGCAATGAAGGCTTTCGATACTATTAACCATGAAATTCTTTAAAAAAAATTGAAATACTATGGAATATCAGGGCCCTTATGGTTATGGATAAAACACTACCTTAACGATCGCAGGCAATGTACTGAGGCGAATTATACTATTTCAAGTGATCTACCTGTATGCTGCGGTATTCTGCAAGGTAGCGTATGTGGGCCACTATTCTTTATACTGTATGTGAATGATATAGAGTGCGCCACTGACAAGTGTAAGGTCTCTCTCTATGCGGACGATACTGTGTTATATTGTATAAATAGCAGCTTAATGTTATGTGTTGAAAATATTAATAACGATTTGATTCTATTGGCAGATTGGTGTAATATGAATAAATTAACCTTAAATTGTAAAAAAACCAAATTTTGTATTTGTGGTACAAGATCATGTATTAAAAAAAGCAAGGACCAAGATTTGATCTTATCCCTGAACAACAATGTACTCGACAGAGTTTGTTCATATAAGTATTTGGGCTTTACTCTTGATGAAAATCTGAACTTTAATAGACATATAGATGAACTGTGTAAACTTGTTAATCATAAATTGTACTTATTATCTAAGATAAGACGCTATGTAACTAAAAGAGCCTGTATCGACATTTTTAAAACGATGATTTTATCCCTTATTGAATATGGTGATATTATTTACAGTGGTACCTCTGAAAAAAACCTAAATGAGATATCAAGATTATTCTATAGAGGCCTACGAATTTGTGTAAATTCCAACATATATGTCAACAAAGATATTTGTTACAACTATGCAATATAGGAAGCCTCTCATCACGATTACAATTGCATTTATTGCTTTTTATGCATAAATTGACAGCGGATGATATATTTCTTAAACAACCAATGTATAACACCAGACTACATCAAGCACCTGTATTTTATACCTATAAACCTAACAATGAAAAGGCAAAAATGAATACTGCATATAGGGGTGCCATTGCATGGAACCAAATTGACCATGAAACCAGAAACCTTTCATATAATGAATTCAAAACGGTTATGAAAAAAATATAAAAGACCTAAAAAATTTGCCAAATTATCTACTAAAATTGTGTATAAAAATTGTGTCTTAAATTTATCCCTGTTTTACCCACATGTGTTGTATAAATTGGATATTACCTCGTGATTTTACAATTGTAATATTTTACAAACATGTTTTTAGCCATCTGTTACTTATTATTACATTTATCATAGGTTAACAAGTAAATTGTATAAAAACATTGTGCTTACGTAGAACTTTTATTCACCTTTGTGAATTTTATCAATACAAAAATAGCTTTATTGCTATCTCAGGCGTAGAATGTAAACAAGCGCAAGCTTATTTTATGTCTGTTGAAATAAAAGAATTTAAAAAAAAAAAAAAAAAAAATCAAATTATTTTTGATGGACGTACCTCCAACGTCCCTTCAGTTGCCCTATGCAACGCTCAACTGAACTTCGTGCTGTGACATGCGCGACTTGGTACTTGCGTTGTGGTTCTGTGAGGTCAGACAACACGTCACAACGGAATGGGGTGAGCACTTGCGGGCTCAATGCGTATCTGTAATAAATGGTAATCGATTCATAACATTTTTTATAATGTTTGTTCACGGTAATGATTATGTGGACTGTGCAGAAGGAACGAATCGAACATAGGATTTAAATTGTTTTCATTTAAGGATCATGAAAGTGTTTCGTTGGTCATAATATAATTAGATTTAAGTAGTGCTGCAATCTATGGTGATAGAATGTTAGTAACGTACCCAGAGTCACCAAGAAGGAAGTAAGTTCCAAGACGATTCCGGTAGTGCAGGTGATGACCCAAGTCTGATTGTTCCAGAACAGACTGGTCGTAGTGACATCCAGCCATCCCACTCTCAACAAACATTATGCGTTCATCATGGTCACATGCAAGCTGAAATAGAAAATAAGACGTTGATGTAGATTCGTGATGAAAAAAAAAACCAATCTGAAATACATCTAGGTGTCAGCAGAATATTTTTATTTATTAAAATTGTACAGTGTGCACAGCTAGATAATTGCATGGAAATACTTAATGTTTCAGTCACATATTATGAAAGTTTTCTATGCTAATCTACAGGTTTTTAAAACTGTATGGTTTGTTAACAGGGATGTAATGTTTAAACTATTTAACATTAGTACATACCAAGACGTTCAATACATGGTAGGCTTTTCGGCAGACGTAGGCATGTTCGTTGCGCACTGGCCGCTTGATGGGAATCAACGTTCCGTCAATACAACCCACGCACTGATGGACATCGTGTTTCTCAGAGAAACGGATCGCTGCTTCGTGAAGTTTTTGTCCCTTGAAATGTAACGTGTTGGAAAATGAATATTATTTGTGGGTTTCAGACTTTCACATGCACATAGTATTGAAGTGTGTAAAGCTTTAGAGTTGTTGTATGGAAAATGATGTTTATTATATGTAAATAAAAGTGAAGACGATTTCAAACAAAGATGTATTATGTTGTTCTTCTCTGAGATGGAAAAGTACACTAAGTGTGACTATATTTGATGTCTACAATAATATACCTTGGGGAACTTGACGAAACGATGGTATCGTGAAACTAAGAATTTCACGAAGGCATCCACAGCTCTACCCACGCTTGACCGTGAAACGCCTCCCTGCGTGTCACGCACTACAGCATAGTAGGACCCTGTCCCCAGATACCTCAAGGCGTAGCAAACCTGTGTAAGAAAGCGGAAAAAAACAATTATATAGCTAGTTACGGGGGTTAAATATTTCATTTCCAATATTTCATTCGCATCAATTCGTTCAATAATTATTAGACAGAAGAAAGAGAAATGCAATATGTAGTTTAATAAGTGATTTTTCTTGTAATTGATATATTACCTTGCTGAATAGGGGTATGGGAGAACCACGCATTTCGTCCTCTCCTAACCCGGGACAGAAACGACTGGCTTCAAATTCCCTTGTTAGCTTCTCCACACAGGCAGGAGGAAGTCTGAAGCGACTCATGAAGTCATGGATGCGTGGCCACTCTTCTCTTGGGTCAATACGCTTCTTGATGATGCGTTGACTCTTACACCTCTTCAATCGAAGTGCCCTGGCATAGTTCTTGACCTTCAGAGCTGAGGCCAAGGCAAAGTCTTGGAAGGGTCTGCAGCGTGTTGTCTTACATTCCCTCTTGGCAGGTGGTAAATGAATAAAATAGAATGAAAAATGGTTAAATTGACAATAATTATGTTATATCATATGCTAAACGTTTTTGTTTGAAATTATTATGACCTAATTATTTGGGAAGAGTTAACACGAACAGTTATTGTTTCTATATAGCACTGACACAAGTAATGGTTTGGGACATTATGGAAGGAAAACAAAATCTTCATTTTCTCTATTGCAAATAACTCTATTTTCGCCCAGATGACATGAAAAGTAACTGAATTACATGCATTTCTTACTTTTTTAGGTTTCTGGATGTTGTTAACTCTTAAGTTCAGTAATAAAAGGGATGATTTATTCACATGACATACAAATTCGTATGAAAATTGACATATAGCTTTGAATTAGGCTTAAACAGCTTTGCATGCTT
This sequence comes from Lepidonotus clava, assembly GCA_936440205.1. NCBI lineage: Eukaryota > Metazoa > Annelida > Polychaeta > Phyllodocida > Polynoidae > Lepidonotus > Lepidonotus clava. The sequence continues at coordinate 47,005,358 of OW387142.1, read as the reverse complement.
ACCCATGCTGAAGAAATGTTCTTGACCATGGTGGCAATGTCCAGAATTAATTTGGAGGCGATGGGATATGTTTTCACTGTTTTCTAATTATCACAATCCTAAAAATCAGATTCGTGAAAACGAGTTTCTGAACGATCCGCGCAGCTTCGTGGAGACAAAAGTTAGATGCGTGAGATTTCTTTGGAACGTGACGCACCAAAATTTTGATGCGTGATATTTCTCTGGAACCAAATTTGATGCGTGGTCACTCACGAAGCTTCATAAAATTTCTTTGGTCGGCACTCCTGATTCCTCTTGCTGGGTAGGAGCATAAACATATCCTATCCAAAAACATTGATCTTCTAAAGAAATATTCATCACAAGATATCTCCCCTTAGTATCATACACAATTTCCTTTATTTCAAAGTTCAAACCTCGTTTGAATAAAATTGCAACTCCTCTAGAAGCAGGATTCCCATGTGCAAAAAAGGCCTCACCACCCCACTCAGATTTCCATAGAGAAGAACAGCTTTCATCACTATGAGTTTCCTGTAGCAAAATAATGCCCCATTGACCCTCTCTAATTTTCATAATTATAGACTTCCTTTTGACTCTGCTACGGAGACCATTCACATTCAAAGAACACCTTTTTAAAACCTCACTAGTCATGGCTCATACAAAAAATCTCCATTTCCCTCAACGCTGATGTGTATTCCACATCTGATTCTGAAAATTAAGTTAAAAAATATCACAATCCCTACAGAATCTGTATTACCAACATAAGAATGCATATACAAATTTAGATAAAAGAGCAAAAAAACAATAGTTATTAAATTATACGATAGATAGATTGTATGTTGGAGCAAATAAATTACATTAATAAACATCAAAATGTACAATCTTTCAATTCCCATGTACCACTTCAACTTCTTGAATAAAACACCAAGAGTGTCTCTGATCAGCCTAATACTGTGAGAGACATTTCGTTCCACCAACCCAAGTCAAATGAAACACGGCCCATTTTTAAAGATATGTGTCTTTTAGTTTAAACTGAGGAAAACAAGAAACAATAACTAGATAATAGTGAAGGGGAATTAAATGCCTTAGCTAACTACTGAAAACTATTATTCTGGTATAAAAACCTCCCACCCACGATCGCTATTCAAATCAGGTAGCACAAGTGACAACAAACACAACTTAGCATAAGCTTGCATAAAGATCATGCATGCACTCATAGCAAAACCCTACTTAGTTGTCCTCTTTTTTGAAGTAGTCCCTCACTTTGGTCAGCATCTTCCCCATCAAATTATGGCCAGTCCATGCCTAAACCTTCAGAGTGTCTTTCTTCCCTAGGGCAATCCCGGTTCCCCAAACTTTTCCACAAGGGCTGGAAGGACCACCTCCTCAACACTTTCTTCCAATCTTGATTCCATACCATCTGTTGACATGATGTGCAGTAAACCTTTCAGTTCAGGTGGGTAGTGTGTCTTCCAAGAACGTGCTTCCATGTCTTCATTCTTCGCAAACCTAGCCCTAGCAACTGTGATGAATTTTTCCATACAGTTGTACCATTCTCCCTGAAAGGAGAAAGGAGTGATCCTGTGGTTTGAGAAGTGGCTGAACCTGGTGAAGAAGACCAAGGTGAAAGCATCATTGTTTGTAGCAAGTGTAGAGGGCCGGATTTGCTGGGGGAGGGATTCGAGGTCGTTCGGTCTTTTACTTTGTCGATATTCAACGAACTAACACCCAATTTGTACAAGCAATACTGTTCGAAGTGAGATTGTATGTCACTGCTAGTTTCGTTTGCTTTCCTAGGAATGCCTTTAACCACAAGGTTGAAACGTCTGGTATGCCTGTTATCTTTGCAGATCTTCTCTAAGTTTTTCGATTTCCTCAGCTGCTCCAGGTCCCCCAGGGACCCCAGATCCAATGTTGGATTCAAGTTCAGTCAACCTTTTCTCTTGTTCATCCACTCTCACCGCAAGGTCCCCAGCTTTCTTTTCAACACTGTTAATCCTATCCTCCAGTTTCTTCTCCACCTTACCAAACTCGGCTTTTAAAGCCAGAATCTCCCTATAAATATCAGACAAAGTTGGCTCCTTCATACTTTTCACAACTTCTGGCACTGCACATTTACTGGAGTGCTCCTCATCAGACCCTGATTCTGACCATTTGCTCTTATCCTCAGTCTCTATACCATCCATTATGCAGTCAACTAGGCATATGACAAATCACAATAGTAATGGACTCTCACTTTCACTAAAATTTAGTTAACACTAACTGTCAGATATGGAAAGTCCAGAGAGAGTTCAATATGACGCCTCTTAATTCAAGTATAGTTTCTATAATCCCAGATTACTAGTACAAAGTGAGCCTCACATGTTCTTGACGAGTTAACAGCGACCCGGTGGAACTGTTGTGGAAACTTAGTTCGAGAATCACATGATCTGCATGGAGTGTTGAAGCAGCAGCTCCAGTGGGGCCTTTTGTCAGTTCACAGTCAAAGGATTGCTAATTTCCTCTATTATCACTCACTAAATTTCCAGATTTTCCAAGACTCACAGTATCAAAAATATGTATCATACTCGGATGATGTCTTGGATATTAGTTCTTGAGGTCTTTATCTTGCTTTTTGCCGAAAATGACAATGAAATTCCAGAGAAAACCCACAAAAAACCCACAAAAAAACGGGTCACATATCTTTATCTCCTTAAAGGGGCCCTTCACACTGTTGGATCTAGGATTTTGAAAAGAGAGAGGTGCGCTATTGAATAATTTTCAATAATGATTTTTGTGCCAAATTTTACATAAAAATCAAAAATTTCTCAGAAAAAGGGAGGGGCGCATGCCCCTGTGCCCTCCTGGATCTGCCCATGCTTCATTAAGGGGAAATGGCATTTTTGAAAATATGCCTAGGTTCTAGTACAGGTCCAATGCGTAATTTTGCCGAAGTAGGGTGGGATTTTGGGATGGGAAGAGTGCGTATATACTAAATGGAAGGCCCTAAATGTTAAGTTTCCACTATAGGTAACACTTCGATTGTTTACACATTCAAGATATAGTATCCCAGCATTATTTTGCCATGCATGGCTAATTAACAATTTTCCCATGATGAGGAAATTCCTGAGAAAACTTAAAAAGCTTGAAAAGTAGTTACAATGTTTGAAACTAGTTCCTAACAACCTCTAATTCGTCCAGAATCTGAATCGCATCCCTCAATGGGTTCCCCATTAAGGGGAGACGTCAGAATTCTCCAGAGCAGGCTGCAGCCACTGGTCAGTGACTTTACACCAACATGCCTCCACCCAGGGCTATTGAAGGTCGCAGCCTGCCACAGCCTGGAAGGAAAGGGGTGGAGACACTATCTTAATGACCCTAAATGACCTCATTAACTAATTAATTAATAGCATAATGGGGTGATTAAGGTATGTAATATATAAAAACTTAAAAGAAAAGCATTATTCTATCTTTTTCCCAAATAAAATACGGATATAATTCCATGTCTGGCAACCCTAATGAGAATGCAGTGGTTTGTAGAATGCTGCAGCCAGTCATGGCACATAGGGCTGATAACTAACAACCTCCAGCCTGCCGCAGCATCTCAAGTTCGCAGCCCCTGAATTTTGACGTCACCCCTTAACACAGATATTTTCCAAGCAATCAGCCAATTAACCTGTGAAATTCTAACAGTATCCCAATTGAATCATTTAATGGGTGCTGGGTGATAGAGATATCAAAGGTCTAGTTCAACCGACTGTTGTGTGTAGGTCTTTGTCTGTAGGAACAGGCACATTAAAGAAACATGCCTGGTAGATGCTTCAGTAAAAGTGTAGGGATATAGTATCTATCTTCTCATAGATTAGATCATTTCTTGAATTCGAGCATTAAAGACAGAATTGTCAAACATTATTCTCATCATGATATCCAATCAACGTATCCAATGTGGTACTAGGCAAGGATTTGGGGGGAAGGTAAGTGCCAGGCGCACGCCTCTCTGCCTATTTTGGACCAAATTTTAACATTTTTAATGTAAAATTCCTGCACCCAGATGTCGCAGGCGAAAATTTTGCTATAGCACGCTGCACAAAGGTAGTTAGTAAAAGACCTTGCGCAGTTATATAGGAATAGAATGAAGAAACGTCACCAGTCCTATAGAGGGAATATCATAAAGTATTCAAAATTATGTGAATTACTACACCATATAGTGTAAATATAGCAGGGACTGCTGGTAGGTGTAAATATACCTGTTTGGCAGTAGCAGACAGGGTGCATCTCCGAGCGAGTACCAATGCTCGGGTAAAATCAATAAACCAGACTGACATATATAGGTTAGAACCTATGGTTACAGTGGAGAACACTATCAGATACCGTTTGGACAATACAAGTCTTAAGGATTCAAGGGGTTTGAATAGCTATATGTAGAGGGACGTCTGGTGACTACTACTGTGTTGCATTTGCTTGTGAGATTATATGGACTCTAAGGAGGAAACTTGCTCTCAAACAGTTGAAATTGGTAACCTAGGACTTAAAGACTATCAACACACTTGCAAGTTGTATGCATTCAAGATATCCACAAATAAACCTGACTTTCAGCCAAGTGTTGTTCGCATTATGGATCTGAAAGCTCATCTCGTGAACTACCTACTACTTGACTAGCATTTGCAGAAGAATTTGATTAAGCCAATTCGACTGAATAACATAAGAACAGTTCTCCAATCATTAAGTAACAGTATAACAACAAAAAGCGTTCAATGCTCCCCTTTTTTCAAAATCCTGGATCCGCCCTTGGGTACCACTCTCATGCATAAACCACCTAAAAATTAGATTCTGACTCTTTACAACAATCCATCAAGGTCCATATACTTTTTAAAAAGTTATTTCTTGTGATTTATGAGACTCGTAGTAGTGCATGGGGTAAAATAATTGGGGTGTTGATATGGGGAGTTGGGGGGGGGGGCTCCCTGTGCTGCTTGTTGAACTTAAAGAAATGGCGTTTATTTAGTTTTCATGTCACTAAACCTCATGTCCCATGTCAAATTTAAGAAAAGGCAATGTAGCCCTGTTGACTTTAGGGGTCTTTACCCATAATAATCCACTTGCCCTTCCAGGCTGTGCATTATTTTACCATGCACTACTGCTTGTCCATTATCCTATACATAGTTTCACCGACGACCAAACTGAAAAAACGTCGCTTGTTGAGATGCACCTCGGTCTTTTGTTGAGCGACGTAATTCTCCCTACCACAGATAGCTGATTTACAGTATTTTAAGCACCTGCAGGCTAATTTGGACTAATTTTATTGTCAAAAACACAACAAAAACTATGGAAAATAGACAAATAATTGTTATATATCCATCAATACAAAATGAATTTTCAAACAACCTAAAATGTATTAAATGCATATGTGTACAAATTGAAAAATAATGACCAGTAGTTTGACCCCATGTTCAACGACAAAGATTGATATGATGAATGAAAATGTCCATGCTAAAGTTTTGTGATTTGTCGACATATTTCTACCCAGCATGCATCCTGATCTAGGTTAATCTGCAGGTAAATCTCTGGAATTTCTCTATCTGTGGTTGGCAGAATCGGGTCATGGATGACTGAATCAGAACATGGCCTCCCGTTCCCCACCATCTTGACCCCATAATTCACCGAGTTAAAAAAGAGCAAGAGGGGAAAAGAAAAAGAATGGGGACATAGCATAGTTAGGCTGGAGGTCTTTAGTACGGGCTCCCATGTTCGGAGAATGGTTATTCTGATCTGCTTTTGTTTTAATCTTTAAACAGTTACAGCTGCACTGAGAAAACATTTAGCATTGATTACTCCTTTGAAGAAAAAAAGAAAAACATATAAGATAGGAATTACAGATACTTGGTTACTAGATGTTGGGCAAATTGTTGCACTTTTCTTTTATAACATACTTGTTTTATTTTGCAATAATTATTGTGAGAACGATTAATATATTAAGGTGACTGAAGAAAGCAGGCTGAATAGCTTGCTTATTTGATCATAAAAAAGATCAGTTTGAATCAAAGTCTGATGGGATAGCTGGGTATATGTCTAAGTATTCATGTGTAACCCCATGTAAGGAAACGTATAGTTGAACAGGTGGCTACCATCCGAAAAAATATTATGTGAAATGATGTGTAGAATTCTGATAAAGAATCATTCAAAATAATATGTGAGTATATACTATGCAAATATTTCCCACTTCACAACAAATAAAAAAAGTGGAGATGGGTCAGACAGTAGGCTTATGTTCCCCATTAAACCCATAGCGTATGTTTGACCAAGGGGGTGGGGGTTGAGAGGTATACAGTTCAGGAGTTCATGTACATAAGGCCCTTGGCGGACTC